>SRQH01000598.1:0-16965 GCA_018360345.1 Claviceps sp. LM84 group G4
ACATCCCCCCCCCCCCGCGGCACTGAACTTTGACGTAAATGTAAAGCTTCGCTTTACTTCCTCATCTTACAGTAATCGTCGCAAATTAGTTCAGCTTTACTAATTACGCGTAAATAATTTGTATTTTTCCTCGTGTAAAATGTAAATAACAACCCTATGTACAATGGTACACCGTACTGTACATCGGTACAGAGTACATACTTCTTGAAAATCGACATCATGCACTCAGCTTCATCGCCACAAATGACGAATTCCTATCCTGTTACTGAAAGGCACGAATCGGCAGAGATTCGCGTGTTTCTCAGCACACCAAGTCTGGAGTTCTATTCGAAGGTTACGCCGCCCGCTCTCGGGCGCATCAAAGCTGATACTTCGTATGCTTGGCAAGTTGCCATCATCACACCCTAAACTACAACAACCAACGACTCTTTCGCTGTCCATTGATGCGATGCGTATATACATAATACGGAGTACCTGCAGAGCAGAAAATGCGTGGCATTGCTCAGAGTGTGGCTAATAAGGGTTCGGTACCTATGTACCTCATCACGCCGCGCTTTCACGGCAACTCACACGTACGCGTCCCGCCGCCCGGCAACCAGTTTTCTAAAGACAGATTCGAGGCCGACAGCACCGCCATTATTGTCCTGAAGTCTGGGCACACCCATCTACTTACCTATCACCTGAGTATATCATGTGCATCGATATTGAATCAGTGTAACAGGGTTTCTAAGCGATGAGGTGCTAGACAGGGACAAGTGTATAAATAGGTACTGTACCTACGGAGTATGGTTCGTTGCTCTACCAGGTAGGTAGGTAGGCATATTGAGGGAAAAGTGTCAAGATCCAGTGGGGGCGTATTGATGCCTGCGAATATCTGTGCCGCTCTCCTACTAGCTTTGATTTACCTGCGTAATCTTATTACCTACGTGCGAAGAACCCCCAAGAGAAGACTTGGAAATGGACCAATGGTCCTTGTAGCATAATAGGGATGCACATGCACTACATATGTACCTCCATGTACAACGTCAAGTGACTTTCCATACCAGGAGCCTGGAGGTATGTCACGGCTCACAAGTGATTTGGGGTCCGACCGAGACGGTCGCGTTTTCCGATGCCTACAGCCAAGGCTTACATCGTGGATTGCCCACCCTTCTTCTACATCAACATCAATCTCTTCACAGGTAAAGCACGGCTGCGATACATGGTTTCACCTAGCATACTCGACCAGCCGGCACCGCAAGGTAGGTACTTACTGGTCAATTTTGCCTGTGTATCCGATATTGTACACGTACCTACCTCCTACTCATATGTAGCAGATTAAAGCTGTCGTCTGAGAGGCAACGACTCACGGATTCCCTGCTGGGAAAGAGGCCGCCTTGTTCAGACTCGATAAGCGGAAAACGTGGTGATACAGGTTACAAATGATTACAATCTACATTGCTCACTACGCGACCCGGGCCGCACCGTCGCCAATAAATCCATCATCATCCATGCCCGTCTGCAAGGTCTAACATTCCATTTTGCTAGCCAGCTTATCCTCGTATAGTGCGAGCTGCGACGCTTTGAGCCTCAGTTGAGGCCGCAGATGGGGCGCAGAAGGGTGGCCTTGTGAATTATCAATCGTGACCTAGCTGAGCTAGCTCTCATGTGCTGTGGTCTTGTTACTGGGAAAACCTGGAAAATTGGATATGTACCTATGTACTAGATAGTTTGCAACCGCCGATGACCTTGAGAGATGATTGCGCGCAGAGAAGCCACATGACAGCGTGCCAAGAGGCCAGCCGTACCTTTACTTCATCATGTCATGGATGAACATGAAGCCGCTCGTTTCCCCTTTCTCTGATCATGGTTCAACGCATAGTTCGATTAGTGACCCCATCGCTACAACTTCTTATCGCTGGCAATGCCTACACGCTGAGATTCAAGAACCTCAAAGCTACACTTTAGCATGCCCCTTGATGCTGAGAGTCGAAATACTCGACGGGATGCAACATGCCATATCTGTAGAGCGGCTTGTGAGGGAGCCCACCTCATGCCGGATGGGCGGAGTGATCGGAGGCAGCGAGAGGCCATTGCCAGGTAAGAACTGGACAAGTGTGACTTGCCGAAAGAGGCCTGCAAAGAGAGAGATTTGCAGCTGAACACTGCTCAGAAATGGCGTCAATAAGAAGAAGAAATTGGATTGATGATGAGATTCGTCACGAAAACTATCATATGCCGAGCATGGAAAATTGGAAATACATGTAGGTACCTACGCCTCGAGGATCTGGCCAACTGCCTCAACGCTTAACCCGATTCAGAAGTCGCGACTCGCCGATATATAGGTACTATGTACCTACCTGCCCCTTAAGCGTCATCCAAGGGCCTTGGATGACGCTTTCTGAATCCTGCCTTAGATACCTATGTACATATGTAAACTCAAACGCGTCTGTTTTTTACTCTGGTCGCATGTTGTTTGTTCGCTTCCCCCTGTCGGCCGCGAACATTATTTTTTCCCCTTCGCGTTCAGCTTCGCGACTTTAGCAATCGCGCTATGGACGCCTCACCGTATGGCCCGGCAACAACAATGGACTACTCTCAGCCAATATCTGTGATTGAGAAGGACTACCCAAAACTAGAAGATGCGCGCTCAGCCATTATAGCGCATCAACGTCTTGAGGGTTTTGTCTGCGTAACAGGAGGAGCTAGTCGCAACGTGAACGGCGTCGTGAGTAACACCACAATGCTATGCCGTCAAAGTCGCAATTATCGCAAGTCGGCGAAAAAAGACGTCTACTCAACGTCGTCATACAAGTCCAATTGCCCATTCCGGGCACGCATTCTTTTGAACAGGCACGACGGCTCTTTCAACCTGAAAGTTTCTCAGCCATCGCACAATCACGACCGAATTGAGACTCCTGCTAGCTCAAGCACGTTCCGGTCGCGAAGTCAGAAGCAGTTTGGCCCCGATAAACTACTTTCACTTGTTGAAACGAAGTCCCAGTTAACCTGGCTATCAGCAAGGCAAATTGCTGAGCAGATACAAGCAGAAAACCCGGAATTGATGATTAATCGCAGAGATGTCGTTCATCTGCAGCAAAAACTTCGTCTCAGATCCGCAGCCAATGCACAGAGTTGTGCCGAACCTCTCCAGATGTGGTAGTGATTGTTCCTTTGTGGAACTTCACGGTTGACAACTTGACCAGGTGTTCTCGAGTCCGAACGCGTTGAGGGTGCATTGGAAAAGTCGCTTGCTGTCTCATCATCCCAGATCCCGCAAACATCCACTGCGCAAAAACCAGCACAAAGCCCCAACCGGTCAATACCTCTTGACTCATGTTCCAACGACAAAAGGGTGCTGCCGCCTGTATGTCGGCGATCCCTCTTGCGTGACAGTCAAGGGAGACATTGACTATGGACCTGAAGTACATACTTATTCAATTGGACTACCATCGCAAGATTCTCGCTGACTACAGCCTCGGATGGGCCTCCCCTTGACCATTGTACAATTGTCAATGACCGCCTGCCATACCGGTCAAGAGGCGGCCAGTATCGCGATGCGATAGAAAGCTATGACCACACTTTTCTTCTTGCAGCCCTGAGATACGTGAAGCTGGTATCCGAAGCCACCGCCACTGGACCCAAAGTCTGCAAGCAAGCCCAAAACGACTCAGTCTCTGGCAACGATGGCACACAACGCTATGATGATATAAATGGACTCGCTCAACATCAACACATCCTGATTGCTGGTTGTAACAAGGGTCTCAATCGGGGGCTTGAAACTTGATGAGAAGACACCATTCAAAATACTACAATGGACTTTGGCTCTTCAAAGGTCTCTGGGAGTTTCTCCTTTTTTTCTCTGAGTCCTTGGGGGGCTTGTGTCCTTATATGCACAACAACTTCAGACAGACAGAAGCGCCTGAGGCCTAGGGACTCCCTCGTCCTGCTTTTCACTTCTGCGCCGTCGGGCGCCATCGCTCTTGGCTCGTGATCTGTCACCTTGCGCTCCATGGCTCAAGCGGCTTACCCATTGGTCCCAGACGTCCCAGAACCGGCATTTTCACGATCTTAGGTTCTCAATGGCTTGAATGTGGCTCATCTGGTGAATTTATATCCTACAAGGCACGTTGGTGTGTACGCGGTTCCCAAAAATGAGACTGCGCAGCCAGAGAGACAATGGCTGGTCGATCATCGATGGCAACGTCAAGCCAAGCACAAGCAGCCAAAAGCCGTGCTCACCAAGTCACCACGCGAATCTTCCCTTTGACGCGCGGCACACCGGTGGGTCGGGGTCTCATCCCTTGATCCCCGAAAGCTCGTCGAACAGAGCTAGTTACGATTCAGGAAAAGAATGACAACTGTGAACCCGTTGTGGCGGTAAACTGCCCTCGAAAAATGAAAGCGTAGCGATGGTGCCGCGTGAGCGACTTGAACGGACCCAACATGGAATGGCAAGACGCAGGAAGAACAGAAGTTAGAGGCCTAGGTCATACATGAAGGCAAAGGGCTCCAGATCCGCGGAGCAAGATCAGTGGAGTGCCTTGCGTCATTTGACGAATCGCGCATGCGAATGCAGCCCTCGAAAGTTCGAAACGTATAAAGAGCGATAGCATCATGTCCCACATGGTACCTGAGCTGGTCTATAATCATGTCCGATACAGCACTGCACTTCAGGTTTCTCTCCGTCAGGGCCAGGCTATATGCTCGAAGAGGCGACTTCGTCGAAGGATGGGAGTTGATGCAGCATTTAGTGCAGCAATCGGTGAAAGATGGGCTGGAATTCGAAACGATCGATAGAACGACCTGATGAGCAGAAAACGTAACCTAGGCAGTGTGAGAAACACATAACCACCCGTTCCACCCATAAGGTCAAGTGACCAAGTTGCACGTCTGCAGCTTGATCAAGGTTATATAGTGCATTGCCACCCCTGACGGTACAGGTCGTGACAGGCAGTATGTACCTACCTATACGCTACTGGTCCTGCCAGGGACGGATGTTGTCGGTCGACGGTCCGACAAACAGACAAACAGACAAACTATAGCAGGCATACACAGGGACTAGCTAAGATACTGATAAATCGAGGGAAAAGAGACACGACGATAAAAGATAGATCCCACCGGGATAAATTGGACATATAGACCATGGCGAAACTCGCCAGTTCTCGATATCTCTGTGAAAAAGAAAGAACAAGTCTGCTCACACGTAGGCCGAGAAGATGGGCATCAAGTAAGCCAAGAAACCATTCCCCACTCCATTTTGTAGCCGAGACAAAAAAGGGCGTTGTAGCGTTTTGAAGAAGAACACTGTACTCATGGCGGTGCTATCACTCTGTGATGTAACTTGCGCGTCCGACTTCTCTTTCGGCGTTGTGTGGTTTACGTATCGCGTCAGATTATTCAATTAACGTGAAGCGGATGGGTGTTGTAACTTGTGACTCCTGACCCCTATCGTGGTAAGGATAGATTGCATCATCAAGTAGGACTTCTCATGAGTCATCTCCCACGACGCATCTCCATTCTCGTGTTGTTGGAATTGCAGGACACTATTCTGACACTTGTCCACAAACCACATCAACGTCTCCCTTTGGAAGTTTGGGTACTCCGTACATGATACATACCTACCTATGTATGTACCTATATTACATATTATATACGTATTACATGGACCTACATGGACCCTTGAGCGTTGCGCTGCAGGGTCCCAATACCCCGCGTTCTCTACCGCAGCCAGCGTCTCCACGAGCGATGCGATGCGATGCGAGCGCGTGCGATCATGCGGCGCGATCATGATGCAATGCGACGTTCTTGCACGAAACAATAGCGCAGCCTTTGTAGGTACATACTGGCAACTGCTGCTAAGAACTACTGCCCTTCGCTCTGAATCAATGCGACGCGATGCGATGCAGAATTGTGGCGCTTCGCGACACATGCGCCAAAGTTGGCCTTGCTCCGGAGACGAGGCTGGATGATCTGGATCATTTCGTCGGAGAGCGCCTCTAGGTGGCATATCTACTGTAACCTACATGATACACCTAGGTAGTGTTGTCTAAATTCAAGATTCAAAGCGGTGCCAGATTCTCTTGCTCTGTTTTATTAGATCAACTTCGTTCTCACACGGGGCCGCTCACGCGCACCATTTTACATACCTAGGTACCAGGAGGTACATACCTAATGTGTGGTTCAGTGAAATGTGTGGTTCAGTCATTCAGCAAATCAGCCTTCATCAGGGGCTCAGGAATTACGGAGTTCTAACTCTTGAAGCATGAAGCGTATCCGGTGGCCTCAGGGAGGAGCAGGGGGCGGGCGATGTTGGAGTCGGCTCAGGGCTGTCCCGAGTCCCCAGACTTGCTTTCTTTTGACACCGGTACACCGGCTCCGTGATCCATTCTCTCTTTTGTTGGAACCGCGCGGTTCAGGATGTTGTATCAATGTCGAGTCTCGACACTTGTTTGTGGGCAACCAACATCTCCCCTTCCGGGCATGGCGCACTCACCACCATGATCCATCCACTCATCGTTCCATAATCCTTTCGCCTTCATCATTGTTCAAGCGTCCTGAACACCTTGAAGGCTTGCTGCCTTCAATCTGTAGCCCAGAACGCCTGCCACCACAAGTACGCCGCCCCCGCATACGGCATCAAAGACCAGCTGGCAGCATCGAACTTCCGACCTTCAAGTACGCGCGCGCCGCAGTGCCCGCCACGCCGCCGACGGCTGATCGTTCATGTGTGTGTGTGTGAACTTCGTATAGGACATTTCCCCACATCATCCTCTCATTCAAGGATGAGGGCAGCAAGTTGTGAATTGTGATACATGTAACATACCGAAGCAACGGAGTGCCCAACAAGGCTGGCACGTGAGGAAGCAAGTGCGGCAACCCACGATGTGACGATTCACCCCTTTTGAGGCTTCAAGCTAGAGACTAGCGCAGCCGTATTGACCTACCTACAATCAGCTGCTGTGAGCCTCACGAGTTACAGCCTATACAGGCGGAGTAATGGCTGACAACGGTGGTAGGTATGTACCTGCCTTAATCTAGGTACCTATGGTTCGGGGAAGAAAGATCTAGCTGAAAGGAGCAAGAGACGACGGAAGAACGAGGAGAGCAGCGGCGTTTCTGGGACCGAGATCGGCCACTCACAGGAGACGCTTTCAACAAAGTTCAGCAAGCCGTTGTTATGACCCGTACGGAGTAGGAGGAGGTATGTATGTACGTACGGAGTACATGTACCTAATCTATGTACCAGGTACATAGGTATATATGTACCTACCTATGTATTTGCCTCTGGTGGTCCCCGCAGAATTGTCATAATCATCCCAGTCGAGCTTCTTGCATCAACCCTATCGCCTTATGCATGTCACCGTGCGGGATGGCCAGGTCCGGGGTCTGTCTGTCATCCAATCATTGCTGAGGACTTGACTCGGGTGCGGGGATCGGGTAGAATTCCCCCGCGACCTCGTTACTCCTTGTCCTTCCTTCATCCGTCCTCGGCACTCCAAGCCCTATAGGCTATGGCCCATGGCCCATGGGTCACGGTGTCGCAAGTTGCCGATTCCGAGTCGACAAAGGGACAAGCCGCTCAAGAAAATCGAAGAGAATGTTCTGAGTCCTGACGCGATTGGATTCTGACGTGATACTGTCACCTCTGGGCCGTGGCGGCTGTGCGAAGTGTTGCCGATATTCTCCGCGTCACGCTTTTCGGAACATGGGTGGCTTCCAAGAGCCATCTTGTCCGTATCAACGCGGCAACTCATTGTTTGAACTGCCTTGACTCGTCAAGCGCTGGCTTGGTGGCGCATCATGATGAACGATGGCCTTGTTATGTTGTTGCCTTCGGCTGCCGCCGCAGGAAGCTTCCAGCCCCTTGACCCTTCTCCCGGCTGTTCAGACCGTAGACCCGTTTGTTGGCCCGAGAGATTCAGAATTTCATGTTGGCCGTGACGGCCGCTCTCAGCCAATGAAATACACAGGGGACAATGAGGTCCACTAAACAAGCCAGCCCGTAAAACTGCAACAGGTGTCCCGCACTGCAAAGTGTATCCCACTAGGCAGGTGCTAGGGAGTGTGCATGACGGCCAAGACTTTCCCAAGTTGGGTATTCGCAACCCATTGTCACCCAAGATGGTGCTGGCTATTTTTTTGTTTGTTGGCAAACGCTCCCAGCCTGTCTTTGATGCTTCCGCGGATAAGCTTTTCTGCTTCTTGTTTCTCTTTATTTATTAGACGTGTGGCTGCCCTGCTCAGACGGGCCCATTTGCGCCATGCGCCTGACCCAGAAACACGGAGGGATTACCTGACGGCTCCTGCGAGGCTGCGACAACGCCTAACTTGATTGTGCTCGACCGCGTTTCCAATTTCCACGACGCTCACTTTTGCGCCTGGCCGTTGAACAAGCCAAGGAATAAAGCACAAGTTACAACACACACATCCATCCCGCAGTGGAGCCAGTCCGAGTCTGGGTCTCTCAAATTAAGCCATGGAGTTCCCCAGACGGATACAACGGATGGATGCCCATTTCGGCTCATCTGACATTAGCGAGGAACAACTGGTGTGAGTCCGCGAGCCCTTCCAAGTTCTTCCCCCCCCCCCACTTGCATCACCCCCGGCGGTGAATAGGTAGGTAGGTAGTGTAGGTACCGGTGGCAGCAGCTTTTATATTTCAGAGCTTCCTTTCGAGTCGTGGGAGCTGCGCCATCTTTATATGCGAGGAAAGATGTGATGAATCAACGTTGCTGACTTGTAGAGATTTCGGTGCTTGTTTGAAAACTTTTCGTTGCAAAAGTCCCTCAAACTCGACTCATCACGTTAGCCAGTCACCTCCCGCCGCCAGCGGAAGCGCCAGAAGTCCCAAACACATGCGGAGCTTCAAACCGAGAAAAAGCGACGCCCTCCTTGCTGCGGCCGCCGTGGACATGACAATGGAGACGGAGAGCTCCTACGACCACAACAACGATTATCTTTTAAGCGATCCGTTCGAAAAAAGGCCGTCTGTTCAGACTGTCTTCGATCTTGGCACCACCACAGACATCCATAAGACGCGTACCAACGAGAGCCACCCGGGTCGGCGACGTCCGTCCGGCGAAACACAATCACCGCGTTCGATAAGAAGCTCCTCCAATGCATCAGCATCTACGTACCATTATCCCACCTATAGCCTCTATCCCGCCCCGACAAAACCACTGCCTCCGCTGCCACCAAAAGCAAATGGCTCATCGACATCCATCGGACGTCCGCCGTCACAGCAATCCGCGGCCAGCAGTGGACGCTCATCTCGCTACTCGGAGCGGTCGGCAAGTATCAGTGCCGGTTTGGCGGGTTCATTCACTTGGACTTCGCCAGCGTCGACGCAGTATACAGGCGTGTCCGACTCCCGGCACAGCGACCTATCCTCCCAGCTCGCATCTCTTGAGGTAAACTTCAAGAGTCTCGTCGTCTCGGATGAAAAGCGCATCAAGAATAGCGTACACTACCTCGATGTATCGCCCACGTCTTACACTCTAGCAAGTAAACACGGCAACCACCATATCAAGCTGTGGAATCTGCAAGACGGCGCACTTCTCAGCTGCATCAAGTTCTCGTCCTATACCGAAGCACGTTCCCGAGGGCGAGACTACCTGATTCGCAGTCATGCCATTTTGTCGGAAACGTCGAAGCTGCTCGCCATTGCCACTAAGTTTGGCAGCTGTATCGAGATATGGGATTGGGAGAGGAAGAAGGCTCTGCAGACTATTGATGGTGCAGACAGATGGGCGGCCGGGAAAATGGAAGTGTATGATCATGGCTGGGGACGCTTTGCCACGTACCGGGGCGAGGCCGGAGCGATTGACCTCTACGCAGCCACGCGGGAGAAGAAGCCGTTTGTGCGCATGCGAACCATCAAACTTGCCGAAGCCAACCTGCCGTTTGTACCACAGTACCCCGAACTGGCTCTCTCGGCGACAAGTCCGCTGCTGGTAGCGGCTGCCGGGCCTCGACCGCCTCGCCGCGGTCACCCACCGCCTGAAAAGGAGACGTTGCTGGTGGCATGGGAAACACATGACAAGGGCATCGTCGGTAGTAAGCCATATCGGATAGCGCGACCGTGGCAGCATCAGGAGCTCGAGACCGCCATTCCCTGCGATCTCAGCACGTATGGCAGCAGCGTCGTGTCCATCTGGATTCCCGCTACATTCCGCGCGGTGCCCATACCCGCGTCCCGAGGCGGCGGCGAGGGCTACAATCTCACGCCCGTGAAAGTGTCTTCTCGATTCGTACTGGTCTGGGACCTGGCGGCCAACTCGACTCGCACATTCGGCATCCCCAATTGCACATCCTGCATATCCCCCGATTGTCGGTACGTGGCATACTGCCATGCCAGTGGTGCGGGTTCGCGCGGGACCCTAGCCGTCATCGATGTCATGTCCTCGCTCGAAGTGTGGTGCTGGCCAGACCGAAACGCGACAGAAGTGGAGAGTGGTCCCAAATCCTGGTGCGATCAGTTTGAGGATTTGATGAAGGTCACGGAGCTGTGCTTCTCCGCGGACAGCAAGTCATTGGTGATTGGAGACTGTGACGGACGGATGGGGGTGTATGATATCCAGTCCAAGAAGGCTGATCAAGATGCGCATGCCATGTAGAGGGAGGGGTTTGAACTTTACTTTGATGTTTGGCTTTTGAGCTCTGCTTTGAATCTTTGGCTCTGAAATATGAGCTTTGAACGTTGAGCTCGGATCCCGTTCTCCACCGGATGGAGCAAGATTGTCTGCCACCATTATATTTTCTTGGAAAGAAACCGGGGATCGGGACGGGCGGAAAAGAAAACTTGGGGGAGTATGCGGCGCAATGCGGGGTGAGCGAGTTTTGCAAGTTTGCTTCGCTGTGAGAGGTGTTTATTGGATCTGGGTTTTGGCTTATATGTGGCTTGCGGATTTCTTTTATGGGGTTTTGTGTGTTTTGGCAAGGTTCACGTTTAACGATAAGATGTGTACATGTAGATGTGCTTATTTAAGACTGTATGGTGTGTTGCATGAGGTGCGTTTGCAAGGTGTGCTTATATGTGCGACTCGCATACCAAATATAAGCAACATCCTTACATAGGTACCTAGGTACACGCGCACCCTTTTACACCTTTATGTAGAGTCTACTCCGTAGACAGTCAACAATCTGAATGGCGTGTACTCGGTACAGACTCCAGAGTAGGTACCTATTTATGAGGTATGGTTAGTAGTTACCTATGTCCATCTTCAAGGCATGCTGGCCTGTAATTTGCGTGCAAGGAGTGTGTGTATCGTACCTACCTATGCTTGCTTATAAAGTGGCTCTAGCCTCTACATATGTACTCCGTATGTACTTCAGGTTTGCACGTACCTATGTAATAAGGTACATATATGATGATCTATATATAGCATGCTGGCTTACAAATGACAAGGTATCTCCATGTAATGAATAGGTAATATACGAGGTACACTGTACACAACGGCATGTTTCCTCGCAGAAAAGAAGCGGCAAGCCTGCTGAGAATATCCGTTTATTATAGAGTATGTACATATGTACCTGCAATGATACTGTATACATACATGGAATATGGGAGCACTGAAAAGAAGCTGTCTTGGGTTCGGGTTGGCTATTTAAATTCCACCCAAAATGAGCAAGCAATACTGGCCGTGTCATTGATCCCAACTGATTGCTACTGCATATATCGTACAGCATACTAGGTACCGACGGACCAGCCGGATTGCCGCGCTGGAGGCCACGGACGACGCGTTTTCGAAAACGATGCGACCGAGAGAGTGTCTATTAGTATTTATAGAGGCCGCGACCTCTGAAGCTGTCGTCGACTCCAACAGGCGTGCTCGGCGGCTGAGATTGAAGCTCGTGATAGCTACGTACGAGCTGGGCCGGGCAGCCCGCGTCGATTTTTCGTATATAGCTTGGGTGATGACCACCCAAGCGTTGAAAGCTGAACGTTTACCCATAACTACTTGAAGGACGAGGCCGAGGCTGGTGGCGGCTTTGTAGACTCTGCAGCGGCACCTACTGGAGCGGTTGAGCTTTGAGGTGGTGGAAAAGCTGGCAACTGGCGCTGTTGACGTTGATGATCGCGAGAATTGGCTGCGAGACCTTGCAATTCAGCAGAGTAGATACTTTCCCATAAGCTTACTACTGCTGTTGTATATGATTCGGCATTGTTGCAACGAAGCAACAGGTATGGGCGTCTGCGAGGAGGCGACGAGGCGTGTAGACGGCCGCGACAGCGCTGTAATTGCTGTCGTTGGCGTCGCAATAGCTGTCGGCGTGAACTTGGAACAGAAACAGTCTGTCTTGCGGTACCACTGCCGTTCTGGTTCGCGAGGGCAGTGTTGACGATGGCATTACGGCCCTCTTGTTGCTATCAAGACGCTCGAATAAGCTGGAATCGCGCAAATTGCGGCGCGGGCCAGCGCCTCCTCACTGGTGCGCAAAGATGGCTGCGATAATGAAGATGACAAAGACTTCATTTTCTTCAATTTTGAGAAAGCGACGGAAGGGTAGTTTGTATAGCTGCATATAGCTTCAAAGTCAAGGTCGCGATTGACATCCAAAGAAAGCTGTGAAAACAGAAGATTTGTGATGTCGAACCGGCCGCGTTGTGGGGTTATCCGTGACTTTATACCTGTCTAAGAGGTACTTGATATTCATGGTAACAGTACTCCGTACTCCGTACTCCGTACATATATGTATACAGGCTAGCAGGGTACCTGAAGCAATCTATACCGTTTTAAGTAATTCAGGGTGGACGTGGAATAGTTCTTGGGGTGGACGTTAAGGGAAACCTACTCCGTACAGTGCATAGGTTCATAGGATTAGGTGCCAAGCTGGTCTGTAATAAGCGAGCGCGTCTAAGGTATGTACATACGTACTCCGTACTTCGTAGTCGTGAAATCCAATCTGTACCTAATCTCAACAGCTCGAAAGGAATGGCTCCATGGAGCACCCGTGGGCCGTGAGTGACGTGACGTGACACCCGACCCGACGCTAGAGGCTAGCGCCCGACGGTCTTGCATCTCGGTCCGCGACTTGCTCGTGTCGCTGTCGTTTGACCATTATTATGGTCCTACATGTAATTGTCCAGCTCTTCTTATAAATAGATACTTGCAATAGACGAAATGGAAAGTCCAAACAGTCACTTACCTGGGTACATAACTGTTGCAGGTCCTTTCAGCGGCAAGTACGGAGTACACACTTTGTAGATGCTACCACTGCTACATATATACTCCGTATGTGCCTATGTACATACATACATACCTACATAATGACATATGTAGGTACCTATGTAACGGCAAGGATGCTGTGGCTACAGCAGGGGTCAAGATTGACGGACGGAAAAGAACATTGAACAAAAGCGTGCGGAGCACCTCTTACGTAGGTACATATGTACCTAGAAGAGGCACCTCGCTACATACATGTATCATACATACGGAGTACTCATACCCAAAAATGAAATTATAGGTCCATACCTAACCTAAAAACTACCTACCTACTCACCATCTCTGCAATCAATCACCCTGCGCGTAGGTACTCAAATACCAACACGCAATAAGCACGAAGCTCGCGCAGACTTACCTAGGTACAGTATGTATGTACATATGTACATACATATGTACCTATTCCGTACGGAGTAGAGCAAAACGCGCCTGTCCCCGATGATCTGGTTGACTGTTCCACTGCATGCCGCGCCCACTCTTCTAGAACAAACTTGGTCGTTTCAACATGTTACTCCGTACATGAATGACACCGGACGGCTTTCCTGTTCTTTATTATTAGGTACATAGGTAATTAGCCGGGGTTCCAAAGAGGTACATACCTCCTAACACATACAGTACATACATACCTACATACGGAGTACGGAGTATACTCCGTATTTCCAGCCAGAATTTCCAACCGTAGCGGGGGGCGGACGGTACGGAGGAGCCGATTGGACGGATCCCGTGGCCTTTTCGCCTACCGGTTCCGAACGAACAACTCAATTTCGCTGCGATGGTTTTTCATCGCAACTGTAGCGATGTCAATGATCATTTGTGTGGTCTCCGCGCTCTGTAGAGTAGAGTACAAGTAGGTACATACATAATTGCCGTTGAGGACAAGCTCTTTCGAAAGAACTGCACCTAGGTAGTACATAGGTACTCCGTATCATTGGCGAAGCGAAGCGGAGCCAATTCTTACACACTCGAAGCTCTAAAATCTGGGTGGGAAAGTCATGGAAAGCTTGGCGAAATGATTGGCTCTCATTGAATCTACGATATCAGGATATGATTGGTTCTCAATTAGGATATTGATTGACTCTTGATCAGGAAATGATTGGCTCTCGTTGAATCCGCATTAAGCGAGCCCCTTCGCCCATGGCGTCACCATATTTGATGGTACATAACTGCCGCTACGGAGTATGTACATTGTACCTAGGTAGGTATGTCGGTTCCCGTCGCCGACGTTCCCCGCCAGAGAGGCTTGCTCAACCCCTTCATTTCCGCGGGGCCTTGCAAGTTGCACGACAGTTATTAGGTACCTACATGCCTAATGTCAGTCTGAACGGGTAAACAGCTAAACAATTACATATGTACGGAGTATGTACCTACATATTAGGGGCTGTCTCGAAGCTCTCTCCCGTCTTCTAGAGCAGGGAAGATGTTCCTGGGGAGACCAAGAGACCTGTTCGGAAGAGTCTTTCTTCCCCGCGGAACCCGTGGGGGTTTCCCGCGTCTCAGAACGGAGCTTTTTTTCTTCTTCTTTCTTTTGACGAATGGGGCGTTGAATGTTGTCTGAGATCCCGACCGTTCGGATGGTCGTTTGGCTTGGGGTGTTTCTTTCTTAAGAATGCCTCCCGGGGTAAATTCATCTTCAAGAATCAAATGGGAGCTGTGAGGGGGGGTGCAGTGGGCAAAGGGACTCTGTCGTGACTCGCGGATCTCTCTGATGAATGATCTGGCTGCTGTTTAACCGGTGGTTTGGAAACACTTCAACCCTGCGAGATGGAGTGATACCTACTGATGAGTGAGCTCCAAGGTAAGGATAGCTTCGGTTATTAGCCATGGACCTGGGAGACTTGTACCTGAATCTGCGTCACAATTTGGGAAATGGCCTTGTTTAGAGACTCCCGCGTCGCGAGGTATCAGGCATTGCGAGACTCTTATAAGAGAGCCGCCATCCACCAAGTTGCGCCTCGAGATCGCCCCCTTTCCGTGGTTTCTTGTTCCTAACGCTCTCGAGTGCCTACGCTCATTCCATTCACTCTTTTCTCCATCATTAGTTCCTACCCTAGTCATTCATTTTTGGGGGTTTTGTTTTTGATACCCCATATCTGTCCGCTCATCATGAAGTTTCTCACCAGCCTCGTCCTCGCCGCCTCAGCATCCGCCACCAGCCTCCCTGGCAGCCGAATGCAGAGCCGTCCTCGTATCCTGAGCTCCTCTCCCGCCAAACTCTTCTCTCGAGCCGGTGCCGAACCCTCCTACTCCCCCAACTGGGCCGGTGCGGTCCAGAGCGGCACGGGCTTCCACTACGTCGAGGGCACCATCACAGTCCCCAAGGTCAGCGGGAAAGCCGATGCCGCCGCCGCCGCATGGGTTGGCATCGACGGCGTAGACTGCCAACAGGCCATTCTCCAGACGGGAGTCTCGTTCCACACTGACGGCACCTTTGAGGCCTGGTACGAGTGGTACCCCGAATATTCGCACAACTGGGACAACTTCAAGATAAAGGCCGGCGACCAGATCAAGATGATTGTCGATGCCACCAGCAGTACTTCCGGCACCGCCAGCCTGGAGAACTTGACCACCGGCCAGAAGGTCTCCCAGCACTTCCCCAAGGCACCCGTCAAGCTCTGCGGCGTCACTGCCGAATGGATCGTGGAAGGTAAGGGCTGAAAAGAAGAGCAATGGGAGACATATTGAAACCTTGTTACAAATCGGGACAGAAAAGACACCCAAAAATGGGAGGGAGGGAGGGAGGAGAGGAAGGAAGAAAAGAAGGAAGGAATAAAAACGAGGGTATCCCCACGCTAACTCCTGATTTCAGACTTCACTTCCAACGACCACCAAGTCCCCTTTGCCAACTTTGGCTCCATCACCTTCACCAACGCCATTGCCAAGGGCGCCAAGGGAAGCGTCAACCCCCAGGGTGCAGAGATCTATGCGATTCGCGAGGAAAATGCTCAGAGTGCCTTGACTAGCTGCGGTACTCGCAGGGGCCAGGTCAGCTGCCACTACGTTTAGCTAGGGGGCGAGATAACAGAATACGACCCGACAGACGCGCAGTCGGTTGAGAATTCAGGGAGAGCAGCAGAGATGGGGTTTTGTGTATCCTGGGTCTTGAGCAGCGACATGTACTGGTTTTGGGTTTTGGGCCTGCCGGTGTGTGTGTATATTGCAATATAGCGCCGCTCACCAATCATGACACCTTCTTTCTTGCCTTGCACCACCACATGCGTTTCTGGGGGCGAAACTCCGTCTTCGATAGCGAATATATACCAAACGCGCAAAATGTCTGTCGTAAGTTAAGCCACAGTACTCCATAGGGGAAGGGGGTATGTAGCAGCGTAGGTAGCCAAGCACGGAAAGCGGCATCTCTTGACAACTGCAGGATGACACAGGTAACGCGCTGCAAAGCAACGTGGACCAGCAGATAGCCTTTGGAGGGTTTGGTTTGTTCGCTTCATTTTTTGTATTGGACGCGATATACCACATCATCGTGCCGGTGTCAGATTTGGAGTCGGGAGTCACATTGCTTCATCGCCATCATGTTCCGGTCATGTACTTCCCAACTTCCCATCGCTTTGCTTCCGAGTCGCGTCTCCCAGCCTAGGGACCCATTTCTATCACCCCGGTTTTAGATTCTCTTTCAGAATTTATTCCATCATCCCGGCTCGGTTGTTACACCATGCCCACACACACTCGAGTCTGAATAGCGATTTCTCGCAGAATCAGAACGACGAATTCACCGCACACGTAAGCGGGGGGGGGGGGGGGGGGG
>SRQH01000599.1:0-16946 GCA_018360345.1 Claviceps sp. LM84 group G4
GGGGCTTACGAAAAACGACGACGCCGCGTCGGCGAGGCGATTTGAGAACAAAAAAAAGAGAAAAGAAAAAAAGAAAAAAAGAAAAAAAAAAAAAGGTAAAGCGCAATGGCACTATGGCAGGCAGATGCGAGGTCGAGATCTCACGTTGTTGTTGTTGCAGCTCGGCGCCGTCTTCTTAATAAAGTTCTCTCACCCACTCATGAATGATGAGCCCCCCGGCCCACCCTCCATCTGGCTGCTGGCACATCTTGGCAGCCATTCAATCAACAGCGACCACGCCACCTTTCGTCGCAACGAGACAGCGAGAATACCTACGGAGTAGAAAAATAAAACCAGAAACGGAAAAAAGGAAAAAAAAAAAAAAAAAAAAAAAAAAAAGGGAACCGACGGACAGAGGAGAAGAAAAAGCAAAAGCAACGTCAAACCGCAAGAGCCAAGCCTTGCCCGTTAGGCCGCAGGTACCTATCTCAGGCGGCATAAAAGCCCATTTTTAACCACCAACAAGTTACAAACTTACAACAGGTAGGTAGAGGTATGTACTCCGTACAAGCAAGCAGGTACCTAAATAATAAATATACATGTAGGTACCTATGAAAAGACCCCGTGTCAATAGCAAAACCTTTGCTGCAACGACTTCCAAGTTTCCCGGAAGTGGAAGGCCAAGCCAGGCCCGCGAGTCTGCGACCGCCGGCGATGCATGCGAATACGGCTCCATCACCATGCAGATGCAGATGCAGATGCAGCGACACTGTCGCATTGTGCAGAGGGCGTCTGATTGATCAAATAGGTAGGTACATTTGAGTCTTGCATGTCTCCAACGCCGTATCATCAAGAAAACAAGATAAGTGAGGGCGTGATAATTTCCTCATACATACCTACCCTACCTACCCTACCTACCCTACCTACCCTACCTACCCTCTCGGGGGCGATCGCATCTCCCAGCGACGCCAGCGTGGTATGTACATATAATGTAGTTTATTCTCACAGCTGCACTCAACCCGCCAGGACAGTACCTACCTGTAACCTAGGTAGGTACTGGTACTGGTAGTGTAGTGTAGTGTAGTGTAGTGACATGTCGTGCCATCGCAGCCATCGAGCCACCAATCGACTCGACCTATGTATTTGTAACCTACCTAGGTACCTACATACCTCTAGGTAGCTTCTTCTCGTCATTGAAGCAGATCCATGGGCTCAGCTCAGCTCAGCTCAGCTCAGCTCAGCTCAGTTTTCATGGACCCCAAGTTGTAGGCTCAGCAATGCCGTCTCATCCAGTATCTCCCTGTCCTCTCTCACTGATGCCAGGATGGTTAGTGGCCTTCCTTTGCATACTAGCTGAATGAAGTTTGCTGCCAGGCCACCTGTGCTCTGCCAGCAATCCCAGCATCTACATACCTAAGGCTACATATGTAAGTACATACCTTAGTCTATAAATAGGGCTGAGGATTCATGGTGAATGGTTCGTCTATCACTAGGTACTATGTATATCATCATATATGTATCCTTGACTTTGCCTTCGTCGCAGTATCCTGAGGCATGGTCTTTATTTTGACAGCCTCAAATGACGCCATCATTTTAAGCATCACTGTAAGTATGGGGAGGTTGAAGTATTGAGCCCGAGTCCTTGATGAGTTAAGGACACGTTGAATTAGTCATGTCAAAATACGGAATGTACCAAAAAAATTATATATACAAAAATTCCGTTGGCCGCAGAACGCCATGTTCTCTTATTCCAAACCGCTGCTTGATCTTTCTTGCAGCTATCGACTCTGATCCATGACCTCATGAGTACTGTTTTCTGTCTCTTAAGACGTACCATTGCCCCTTCCATGTCCAAGAAGTTGCCCAAAATCTTCTCACTGTTCCTTGCTATATATGTAGTCAAAATTCCACGACCGCTTCCTCAGCGGGCGAGGAGCTCGACGTGTGTGCAGCTGATTCACCACTTGTCAAACCTTTGCGAATCGCCAGAACGCTGTCGACAATGACGGCGTCAATCCCCTCCTTGACTTGTCTCTGTAGTAACCTGTCAGCATCAAGTAAAGCAGGCGAAAAGGGGCAACCGCCAGTAGTGTGCAAGGACACCTACCTGAACCATTTCCGAATCATTGTTCAGCACTCCATAGCTGACACATACTAGTCCCAGCTCCTTGACCACCTTGACTAGTCGAGGGCTGTTGATCAGAGGCTCTGCCGCAGACACAATCCCCAGCAGGTTCCATCGGCTTGCAAATCTGATGGCTTCCTGTAACGAGGATGCTCGAATATCGCCAACAGGACTGCAGCCAGCGTCCGTCAGGAAGAGGATCGGAATCGACGGCTGCTTGAAGCTCAGGCAGAGGCAAATGTCTGGATTGAAGGAGCTGAAGATGATGTGGCGGTTCCCAGCCAGATCGTATACTTTGGACAAGACGGTGTCGCAAAACGAGTTGAGCTCCACAGCATATGTGTCCATTTCATGTTCTTCACTCTCGTGAAGCATAGGGTACTTTAGTTCCATGTTGAACCCGATTTCTTCAGGCAGCTTGCGAAAGAGATCCTCAAGAGTGGCAAACGGTGCCTGGATAAAGTTCCCGCGAGAGTTGGCCTTGTAGCCCTTCGCCTTGAAGTCTCTCGTGTGCTTCATCCGCTCCTCCATCTCTCCATTTCCAGAGCCTGCATATCCCATTGATAACGAACGCTTGGGCGCAAAACTACTGCTGCGGGGACGAGCCAGGAGATTGCCTAGAGCGTCTCCGTTGTGCGCCTTCCGATGGGCTCGATCTCGAGCCTTATCAGAGTTGATGTGGAGGAATTGCTCCAGAGTAAGAGTATGGACCGGTGCATCGATGCCTGTTTCACTGACCAGAAAGTCGTGGTAGATTACGGGAACGTGATCTTTTGTCAACTGCACGTCGAATTCAACGTATTGCGCGCCCAGATTAGCCGCAGCAATAAAGGACGGCAGAGTATTTTCGCCGAGTTGCAATGACTTGTTGGACGTGACGTTTTTCCCCAAGCCTCTGTGGCCAATGAGCATCGTCGACGACAGCTTTCTCCAGTACGTTTGTCGTGACGTGATTTCCATATTCGGGTGATGAAAGGGGGTGATGGCGAGGAAGTTGAAATTGACAGTTCCAATGACCTCCAGATTGCTGGACATGATAGGCACGCAAACGTCGCCCTGAAGATTCATGCGCCGAGAGCCCATTGTCGGCTTCACGGTCGACAGCAGCGCAACAGCACGGCCAATCTTGTTCTTTTCGCTTCCAGAATACGTAGGAATGATGTCAAACATGAGTTTGACCTTCGAGGTATCGGTTGTTTTGAAAATGATAGGCTCAGTAGAGATGCCATCGTGGACTGGAAGATCGATTGTCGTCGGATCGCCCTGGGCCCCGGCGGCACTGACAACTACAGACAGTGCTGTGTCAAGCTGTGTGCTGTGGGCTTGAGTGAGAGGAACACTATCAAGATGCACAGCTTCCGTAGCTTTACGGATGTCCATGCTTCCTAAGCTGACAAGCACCAAGTTTTCATTAGTGAGATATCGGTGGCCAAATGTCTTGACCGGCTCGGGGGTCCGAGTAACGTTGCCATTAGCCACATTTGATCGTCTGCCGTCGATGGAGGAGATTTCTGACGAAACTGATGGTTGCAGGCTCTCCGAAACTCTGGAGGCGGCTTCTGACTCGTTCGTGTGCGCGGCAAGAAAGCGCGCAATAGCCATATGTCCACGCAATGCAGCATGCTCCTTTGCGGTCCACCCGGAGGCATCTGGCTTGGACACGTCGGCACCAGCCTGAACAAGTAGTTGAACCACGCTCAGTGATCCGTCGACGGCCGCAACGTGAAGAGGCGTCCAAGAGTACGAGTTCTCTGCAATCTCAATATCGGCCTTCTGAGAATCACTGCCCTGAAGAATGATGCGAGCGCAAGCGTCGTGGCCAAGCGTGGCAGCAATGTGCAGGGCAGTTTCTCCAGTCTTGTCAGTCCAGTTGATATCCACGCCGGCATCGACCAACATCTTCACAATCGGTTCGTAGTTGGCCTTTGTAGCCAATGCGAGCGAGGCGCCAGACCTGGGAATCGTCTTGCGAATCTGGACTTTTGCCTCACTGCTGCCTTGCCAGTTTTCACCCTGGAGCAAGGCATGCGTAGTGAGTGGATGACCTCCCATGACGCTAAGATGAAGAGGTGCAAAACCGTCATTGTCGTGCCACTCAGGTGCATCGATCCCATCCTTCGCATCAAATTGATTCCATTCCTGCATGTACTGCATGATGATCTGGCAGACTATAACGAAGCCAAACTGAGCGGCATAGTGCAAGGGCAGCCTTCCAAACGAATCTCGACTCTTAAGCGACGTACGCTGACTTTCCGATAGCTGGTCCAGCAGATAGATGAGTAGCTGAACTGCTTCGTCCTCCTTTCCAAGCAAGCTGCATTCCTTGGTATTGATTGCCTTGACTGGCACCGACGAGGACACAGCAGGCTGCAGATGACGATTGGTGAATTGCGTACCGAGCGGCACCGGATACACATGAGGATCCTCATCAAGCGAAGCAGGCTTTGTGCGACCTATGTGAATGACCAGTCGGTGAATGCAGTTTCGCCCATTAATATCATCTGGCTCATCTAAATCATTGATCCGAGCCAAAAGGAAGGCGATGCACTGCCGTGAGCGCCCGGAAATGGATCGCTGCAAAAGGTTTAGGAGCAACGACTGCGCAGACGGATCTAAATCGACATTGGCATCCGTGAGTCCCCATTTCAGCGAGGAGATGTCGTCATTACGAACGGCCTGGTCGAGGATATCGAGCTGAGCCTGTGGCAGCTTGAGCATAGCTTTGGCCGATGCGCGACCCAGAGAGCGAGTGGAACGATCGGACGTGGAATCATCAAACTGTTGCGCGTCGCTGAGGACAGACAGCCAGCGATTTATTTCGGATAGCAATCTGGTCACGTTGCCATCCTTGGCAAACTGCTTAGGATCAACCTTGGTGGCAATGTAGCGATGCTGGTAAGAAATTTGTGGCACTTTCTTGTCTAGCTTTTTGGTGATCTTGACAAAGCCTCTGCGGTTGATTTCGCCGAACCATTGCAGATTCCTCAGCTGAGTGCGAAGCTCGAGTAAGGCACCCATGACCTCTTCAACCTCATCTTGGTCGAGTGTGGCCACGACATCAGGAACGCGCCCATAGCGGTTGTGAAGATTGTTCAGCCGCCGGCATGCCTCGGCAAATTTCTTGTTATAAAAGGAGTCCACATCTTCAAGATTACGGTCGAGAGCGAAAAACAATTCTGCATGAACAAAGGTTAGGGAGCTCGAAGGTTTCCATCTACCCCGAACGCATTCTTCTCATATGAGATGGTCATGAATGGCAAGAGACGCGCACCTGCTGTATCAACCGTGTCTCCCTTCCTGGCCTTTTCGGAAAGAGCTTTGACGAGCTTCTTCAGGCCCTTGTAGTTGATATACGAGGCCGCCCACTCTGGAACCTGATTACGCGGTAGACTTCACAACGTCGGAAACAACAATCCGTTTCAGCGACTCTACCCTCCCACTTCCGTTGGGCGAAAGTAAACTAGAATGGAAGGGAATCAAGGAAGTCGACAAGGGAGGATCAACTCACTTCCGTCCAAACTTCATGTTGCAACAGGACTTTCCAGCTACACTATTGGGGCCGAAGACGAGTCGAGAGTTCCTCTCTCTGCGAGATCAGTGATCTGCCACCCGCTCGGTCCAAGATGTCTGCAGAAACAGATTAAGTTGATACGTCCGGGAAAGTTTGGAAATGAGGATTCGGGCTCAATGCATGTCCTGGTGACCCACCTTTTCTCGATGTCAATTGGACCAGAGCAAGAAATCCGTGAATCCTGTAACCGGGACGAATGCGTCAAACGGAAACGCAAAATGCGAAACGCATGAGAGTGAAGAGAGAAAAGAATCGAGGTAACTGATCAGACTGCGATTCTGTATTGCACCGATGATAGCCAAATGGTCTTCGTATTCCAAGAGCCGACCAACTCTATCATGTACGGAGTAGAGATGGATCCTTAACAGGCCAGTCGGTCGCGTGACCGAACCCCGTGCCAAGGATTTCCTCAAACTATCAGGGGTTAGTTCTATTTCCAATCTCGGTGAGGCAACCGCAAGAGAGCTTTTCTGCTCACCTCGAGCAGGCGATATTCGAAAGGCGCTGGCGCTGCAATGAGGCTCGATGGACAGCCAACAAACAATTTCTTCGAGTCTGGATGGGAAGTTGCAAGCAGAGGCTACGCGGTAGACCGGCGGGCCTTATGTGGATGCATCGTGGGTCTAGAAATGCTTGTCGGCTCCGGGGGCAAGTATAGAAGCTGTCCGGCTTTATAGGTAGACACGCCTCACCAGCAAGTGTTGTCTGGTTTCAAGAGTCAAAACAGAATGACTGAGGCTGGTAGACGGTCAAGGAGACGGGTACTTTATGACTGGCAGTGGTCAAGTGTCGTGGTGGAACGTTGAGGTTGGAAGAAGCAGCGACCGTGCAATCGAAGGGGAAATGAGTGGGGTGAATCTATTGACAAGTTACAAGTTACAACCAGTTGAACCAGCTGCCTTTCCTCCAATTCTTTCCGTTGATTGGTTGTGCAAATAATTATCAGAAGGGATGAACAAGTTATGTATGTATGTATGTACATACAAGCTTAACTTAGGTACTTCTTCGCCAATGCACACGCACACGTGCTGAAGGGGACAAAGATGAAGCTTCCTAAGTCGCGAGTCGCAACGGGCCTACCTTGCTACCTTGACCTGCCATCTGGCCCACGTGTCTCTTGGTGACTGCCGCGTCGAGTTGGTGGTGTCGTCAACTTTGCAGATGGCGGGGCCAGGCCGCCAGTGCAACTTCGCGACCCTGACTCCCTGAATCCTGATATAGCAACGTGAAACCCCCTGCTTTGTCAAGGGCCTGTGCCAGACTCATGCGAATACATACTCCGTATGTATACATATAGGTATGATATGTAGGTATGTATCTACGTATGGATGCATGTACGTCATCACATTCTTTTGCTTCAGTCTGTTGGCTTTCGTCGTGCAACTCGAAGCAAGGGCGTGGAGCGAAATTCTTTGTCGACAGCTTTGCTCGGCACATGATGCCATGATGCAATGATGCAATGCCTTTGACGTTTGTGGCCAAGGAATTGCAAATACACACCCGTGCTGAGGCTGGAGCCAATGAAGTCACCGATCGCTATCGATCCCTGCCAGCAGATGCCCTTGACAATGCTGATCAGTGATAACGCCTTGCACCTTACATGTAGGTAGGTACATACCTACTGTATCTAGGTTTCCGAAGCACCTACCTATACCATCACCTTCTCTCCTTTGCCGCAACCATCCCGCGAGCTCGGGAAGCCAGAATTACACTCGGTGTGTTACATAAACCCAGATGAGACTTGAGACTTCGAAATTTAGGTACAGAAGAAGAGAAAGAGAACGACAACCACATGCCTGCTGAGAAACTAGGTACCGCGCGTAACATGCGACCCGGTGTAATATCATCGGTGCAACGTACGCCCCAACATGGTCGCACGGCGCGAATCATGTACATCCTGTACCTATGTATGTCGTCTTCTGAAGAAAAGACATGAACAAGTGAGACGCGCGCACTAAATGAAGTTTGGCTCGAATCGGGTTCCATCATCCATGAGTTGCTTTCAGCCCAGTGAGACCTGCTGGGTGAGACATGTCTGAAGTCATGTATGTATGTACATAATCAGAGGGCTCAAGCGAAGTTGACAATCCCGTCTGGTTGAATGTCACTCTTGAGCGCTGGCGACTTCCTACAAGAATCTAGGTTTTGACAATTACAATGTTTCATGGCTCAAGGCTCAATCCCCCTTCGCACTTCTATCCGTATAGGAGAGGTCAATTCAAGCCGACCGACCGGAGTCCGTACAGATATTATTTCTCGGATTCAACGCCCCCGTGCGTCTCTCAATGGCACGACAGCTCGATGTGACGTACTACCGACCAATAATACCGCAGGCGACTTGTCTCGACATGAGGAGATTCCTCGTTCAGTGGATTCCCGAACAATACGCTCAAGGCTTCAACCGCGTACTCGTATTTGCGAAATGGCGACTCTATCATTTCATAGGTATAGATGGTGATAAACAAGGGCTTAGACTACGAAAAGTCGTCAACAAATTGACATCCAAGATGATCGTCCTCACTAGGGGCACCATCGTTGGGGCATACAGGTAGCTTAGCTCCAACATCATCATCTATCACATTCCGACGCTCTCACGGTCTGCGTGGCTTTGGCCCTTGTAGGTATCCTGCACATGCAAATCACTACCTGCTCATGCATGATGTAATGAACCAATTCGAGTTTGCTTCCTCGGAGTAGGTGCTGTATGTAGTAGCACAACAGCACAGTGGCTCGTCTGTGTCACTGTGTCAGCTGAGAGCCCCGACTTGGAAGCTAGAACTCATGGTTCGCCGCGTACAAGCGGGTATGAGGTATGTAGTCTTTACGGCACGGACCGCTTCGGCATTCCAAGCTACATGAGTAACTCAGCGCGTACCCGCCACCCCAGCTTGCATCTTACGTGATTCATGAATATTTCTAAGAAAAAATGTAGCGCTCTGGAATATACAAGTGTGTGAATGGTAGAATACCAAGTTGCCCCCATAATCCGCCGTCTTCTCGGCTTTTCACCTCTCTCATGGACATGAAAGGGCTCTGTGCGAGTTCACTTGGCCCAGTGCCTTCCTTCAACAGACGTATTAGGCTGTCGCAACCTCGTCAGACATCCCAGGTGTTTCCTCCCGACTGGGTGTCGACATCCTGAGTATCAGTTTAAGGGGTCCTTCTTCAGATAGGGACGCAGCATCTCTAGCAACCTTCTTTATACGCACACGAGGACGACGCCGACTTGCACTTGAGTCGATAGGGCCCAAAACCTGTCTCGTCTCGTGGCTCAGTTCCACTGATCGTTGTAATGCGTTCGCGCCAATAAGTGAGGCCAGAGAGGTTCGGAACCAGGTTGGAAAATGCGGTTTGAGAAGCTTGCTCTCGATGGAATGGGTCCTCTTTCGAATATACTCGCATTCTTTCCATAAGCTCTCCAGTTGTAACAATCGGCGTTTAGACGCGCGCAGCTCCTCACAGCCCTCATCACCAAGTGTTTGAAAGCCTGCGGCTTCTTTGCTTGGAAAGAGAAGTTTGACCTCGGCCATATATTCGAGGAAAAGGGTTCGGTGGGCGAGCGATACACCCAATTTTTGTAGGCGCTTCAGCCCTAGTTCTCCTTGGCCTGTGTTGCCCAGACCGCAAAGATCGATCAAAGCGGACGTCCGGTTGAGTAGATAAGCCGCGCTGGCCTCATCGATCTGGGATAAAAGCGTTTTCCACTCTTGTAGGTTGTACATCAGCCCTCGGATCATTTGTACTGCTGCTCTCCAGTCAAGAGCAGAGATGCACTCGTCGAATACGTGGGCCATTGATTTGGTGCTTAAAGAAACTCCACAACGCACACAACTAAGGAATAGTGTTGCAGCATCAGAAAAGAGCTTGAAGTGAAGAAGTCCGACGAGCATCGTTTCGACCAGTCTCGTGCTCAGAGTGCTGTGCTCCCAGTGCCATCGGCCGGTTCGCGTCTGAATCCTCGTGTCTGCAGCCCAAATTCGTAAAAGGGGCCATTGTGCCACGTCTCTGGTGTGCCGCCTTCTGACCTTGGCGCCCGTCACCATATCCACTCCAGAGACACGCGCAATACAGCGAAGGAATTGTCCGTGGTTCTGTCGGGTCTTGTAATGGTTCATAATTGCGGTGAAAGTCGAAGGTGTAGGTCTCAGCAGTCGTTCGAAGAAAAATGACCTGACTACTACATCGGAGAGGAGATGGTGGCCATGCTTATCAAAGGCCACGATGAGAGTGTTGTATGTGTGTGTATCGGGAGGGTAGGCGGATACTAATAGGTTGTAGCAGATTCTCCCTACTCGTTCTCCGAGGTCGAGATCTTTTGCACTGGCTAGAGCTCGAATTCGGCGGTTGAGAATCGTCGAGTTTCGGGCCGCTCGCGCAGGGTTTCTAGATGGATAGGAATAGTTTGTGCGGCCTTCGGCAGCCATGAGCTGAGCCTCGACGAATGTTGGACTTTGTTGTGTCGCGTGTTTGCCGAGTCTTTCCTCCACTCGGCGCAGTAACTTTTGCACGACTTGATGCATGGCGGCGGAGTCTCTCTGTAAATGCGTCTCATTCAGAGGTACGCGAAAGATGAGGTTGTTGTCCGTTTCTTCGACCGCAAGGTCTCTTTCTAGTTGCTCGTAATCGATCTGTCGCATCGCGCGCAAGGAGTTCTCGCTGACTGCATTGTAGAAATCAGTCTTGAGGCTATCAATCAATTCCGACGCACTGATAGTCGCTGGTTGGTGTATTTCTTTCATGTAGGGCCGACGTCGATAAATGCCCTTCAAAGTCCCCCACACGTCGTCCATCTGGTCGATTGTCAGTTTGGGGGAGGGGCTATTGATCAGGACCGTGTTTGGCGATCGTTCCCGCAGGTCACTCAGTTCTTTTCTCGCCTCGTCCAATTGTCGATCCAGCTCCCTTCGCCGGTCGTCTTTTCGAATTGCGTCGACAACTGCAGCAGTCGCAAATATCGAGCTATAGCACGCCGTCACAATTTCGGCCAGCGTTGCTCTTCGTCTCCCCGCGACGCCAGTAGCTCGTCGTCCGATGCTGCCAGTCGCTGTGCTGCAGGCTCGGCACCCACAATGGCGAGCCTGGCCGACTCTAGCCCACAGCGACTGCATCACATCGACATGTAGTCCCGAGGACGGGCAATATGAGGTCGGATGTGGCTTTTAATCGTGGTTCGGAATAATTGCGCTTTGACGTCAAAAGCCCAAGTTGAGGGCCGGCAGGAACTTGGTCAATTCGTTTTACCGTCACGTGAGGATGGTGGACCGAAGGCATCAGTCTCCGCCAACCAGCGCCGAGGGTGTGGACTTGGGATCTACAAGACTTGAACTCACCTGGTCTTCGATGCAGAACTGAGAAACGTATACACGGTTTGGCCTAAGATCGGAATATAATCGTTAAGGATGTTCACTTTAATCATAAAAGCTGAGCAAACTGGGTATGGGAACTCTTGTGCTGAATTTGACAACACTGGGGAGCACTGACGCGCCAGCAGGGTCACGAACCTCAGACCAGATGACACGCAAGACAACCCCTTCTGGTACATGTTCAAGGTCCAGTGCACATCGTGTAGAGAGACACATGACAACTATGTGGGAGTCAACCGCTTTGTTCGTCCACCCACCGATCTGCGCTCATGTTCCATACTTTGGTCCGGCTGGATCCGCCCTGATACTGACTACGGCCCCAGGAATCCAACGAGATGAGTGGCAGCCGAGGAGAGGCTAATTTTGTCTGGAGGTGCAAAAACTGCAAGGTAACCTCCGTTTAGTCCCAATGCCTATCATTCGCTTTAGATCACTTACTCACGCTCGTGCCAGCGAGAATCTACTGCTTCAATCAAAGCTGCGCCTTCAGCATACCAACAATCTGAGCCAGCCAAACCACACAAGATCATTGAGTTTGACTGTCGGGGGCTTGAATTCACCGAGTTTAAGCCAGAGGTCAGTTACCCTCCGCGAGATACTGCGAACTGACGTTGTTATCGTCGGTGCTGACAATTTGGCACAGGGAGAATGGTTGGCAGAGGGCACAGATTCAGGCACCAAGTTCACTGGGATTGATCTGAGCGATGGGGAGTGGTTTGACTATGACGAAAAGGCTGGCGATGAGGTCAGCATCAAGGACATTCAGTGGGAAATTCGGAGAGCTTAGATTTATCAATGCAGCGCAATATGAAAAACGGAAACAGCATGAAGAAAGGAGTTCAAGGAAGGGCACAGCGTGTGCTTTCGAAATGAGTGATGAGCGCGATGCCGGGAATGTAGTCAGTCGATGCCGGGTATGTAGTCAGTCGTGCGACTCGTTGCCGCGTGCGACTACATATGAAGGTTTATCGATTAGGTGCCCCCACACTTGAGGCGGCAGGCCCAGCAACCTGGGGCTCGCTCTTTCCATGGATTTTGTCACGGCTATCGCAGAAGCAACTCGACTTGAACGCCACTGTCAACTCGTCGCTGAGGACAACGGCCAAAGATGACGTCTCAGAAGCTGTCTACCGACCTGAGATTCCTCACAGATGCAGCGCATCTCCTACGACAGACAACCCCAGAAACCTCGGCTTATCTGATGAGGTCGCGCGCGCAACTGATGCATCACAACGGTTTGGCTCAGCATGAGACGCAACGCCAGCACGTCTGCGGTGCCTGCGGACACATTATGATTCCGGGACAGCAATCAAAATTGACGCTCGAACGCTGCCCACGCTCGAAAGCCCCCGGCAAGCGAACAGGGTCGGAACGTAGCGCGGCCAAGGCCTCTTCGATGACGAAAGAGGGACCGACGAAAAGCATCACCTGTGGACTGTGCAAGCGAATAACTTGTGTCCGTCTGCCGCCTCCCCAAGCCGTACATCGTCAAAAGAAGCCGCAAACGCGTGCAGCAGTCCAGGGACTAGATGAACACAAGCCGACGGCAAATGCCAGCAGCAAGAAGCGAGCCAAAAACAGGAAGGGAGGTTTGCAGGCTCTGCTGGCTGGACAGCAGAAGAAGCCGGGCTCCTCGCTGTCGCTAGCTGATTTTATGGGTTGAATGCCGGAGCAGCAGCCTGGCTTTGCGCCTCTCACTTTTCGCGTTGCTTTCCGCTGTCCGTTGATAATTGCGCATTTTGTCACTTGTAGCCAGAAATGACGCAAGTTGACAGCCTCCTCGTTGTGCGATGCGCGTTGGGCGCGTTTGTGCGGGCTTTCGTCTGCCCCTATGAATGCGCGTGTATCAAGAGAAGCGCACCAATTGTCGTAAAATTAAGCTTCTACATACACATTTGAATCGGGCACTTGGACCAGGCCGTGGTTATTTGATTCAAGATCAAAAAAATCGTGGCAATCGGCAATCGGCAAGGCAGACTGCCCCCGTGGAGGCTGTTACCGTAGCCTGCTATGCGCCGGGAGCCTGGAGGGAGGTGATTCTGACTCCAGTCGCTGCGCCAACCACTTGTTCTGAAGTCTCATCGCTCGAATCGAGGGCCGAGTTAATAATCGCACGCGTTTATCTACATACCCTTATGGCGAATATCTCATTGTACATAGGTTGACATGTAGTCATCAGGGATGAAATGACAACAATATTTCAATGTTTCAATTGCCTGCTCAGTGCTCTCGAGTCTCGACTCTCCCTACATGGTGCTGCAGTAGCCCCCAGGCCCCTCACTCGGAAGTTGGAACTTGGAACTCCCCACAGTCACACACAGTGTGGCTGCCACTCGGCCACTGGCCGCACGTGCAGCTGCCGCGCAACTTCAACTGCAGTCTGCAAGTAATACTCCAACCGGCATTGAGCCCAGCAATCCACCACCTCATCGCGAATCCTCGGACCCTCAGCTCGCGAGAAATCTCTCGAAGCATCAGAAATCGCATCGAGGACACCGCAGTCCATCTTCCCACCATGCGCCCCTCAAGTCTCCTCGCCTCGGTCTGCGGCGCCCTCGCCGTACACGCAGCCCCCCAATCCGCCGAAATCTACATCCAAGCCATATCATCCTCATCCCAAGCTTCTCCCCTCCCCCTCGCCGAAATTTCCTACGATCTCACCGCGCTCGCCTCCTCCTCCATTGTTTCCTACGAAGCACCCGAGGTCCCCGAATCCGCCGGTCTCGTACGCATCGGCATCTACGACCCAAAATCAGAGACATGGATATCGGGCACCACTGTCGCATCCACGGAGAACTTCGCCAAGGGGTACTCACCGACCATCACAGTGAATGTGAACCAAGAAGGACATGTAATGAGCGCTGCGGTGAAGGGCGTGCAGATTGATGCGGGACAGACAAGGGATTTTGGGCCCAAGGTGGTGGTTTTGACGGAGAGAGAGGGAGCGCAGCCGGTGCTGAATAAGCCGGTTATTTTGACGGAGGGAAAGAAGGTTGTGGAGGAAGAGAAGACGTTCTTGCAGAAGTAAGTCATTTTTTGCCTGTTCTCTCCCTTGTCTTCTTCATTGCTTGGGAAACTCGTCTTGCCTGTGCGGAATATTGTAGGAGATGCTGTGATTTGTGCTCGATATGCTGACTGTACGGCAGGTACTGGTGGATGATTGGCATTGCGGTGTTTGTTGCACTTAGTGGTGGTGGTGGCGGGGAGCAAGGCAAGTAGGAGGGCTCGAGCAAATTATAGAAGTAGACAAATGCATTGCGCAACTCTTCGAAGCTGTGATACGGGATCTAGAGGCGGCCATCGTGATGTGACGCTGGTGATGGCCCTATTGGTTTTTTTCTATGATCTATGTACTTTTCTTAGTTTCTTCTTTCTAGGTACAGTATGTCGTGTGACAAGGGCATGCCGTGGACTCTACTGAGACGATGGACGCTACGAAGATGATACCGTGAACTACAACTGTGGAGAAACTGGAGAAGTAACAGTGCCTCCTTTCACAGCCTCTTTTCACAGGAGTACAGAATAATCAGTTGCCGATTCGATACAGACTGTGGTCGATGCCAATCTGATTCTTTGCGACGAGGGGCCATGTCGCGTTGGCCTAAAATCGACTAGCGCCCTTGTGACTCGCGCGCGGCGCGACTGATGGAGACGGGGAGAGCGGGAGCTTGTCTACCTATTGGAGCAATCACGCAGCTCCCACCTGCCTTGCATTAAAGCCGTGCAGCTGAGTGAAGTTGAAACTCGCCCTCCATCTCGTGCTGCCGTGGAAAATTTGCTCTCTTCCTCCCTTTTCCCCCCTTATTGTTCGTATCACCCTGAGGCAATCGGACAACACAGTTCTCGACTCAGCCAAACTTACCAACTCGACCAACTCCGATTTCTTCTGCAAACATGGCTGGGACCGACACCACGCTCCCAAGCGGCTCCTCCACCGAGGTCACCAGCTCCGCTGATACCAAGGGCAAGGGCAAGGCCGTCGACACCAATCCTCCCCGCGAAGAGGCTGCCGTCACTGAGGACGATGACGATGATGATGATGATGATGATGACGAGGATGAAGATGAAGATGAGGAAGAGGTGCGTCTGCGATCCTCTGTCTTGCAACCACTCTTGTTCGCTTGTACGGATTGACTAACACAATACTGCACACAGGCTGGTGAGCCCAGTAAGCAAAACGAGATCTATTCATCTTCACACAACAGACACACATACTGACGCTGGAATTTAGTGGTCGAAGACGACGCCATGGAGGAGATTGACCTGAACAACATTGTCGAGGGAGGCCGTCGTACCCGCGGTGCCAAGATCGACTTTGCAAAGGCCGCCGAGAAGATTCCCGCTGGCGAGGACGATGAGGAAGAAGATGATGATGACTTCCAGCCCACTGAGGACACCGAGATGTCTGGCTAGACCACTCTGCTAAGACGACATGATTGTGGCTTTAAAGGGCCATAAGCGAGGAAACCTGCGTCATCGCGGATGATTTTTTATGTGGACGATTGGAGGCATGTCTTCTGCCAATGCTTCGTGAACACATGTGGCAACACGGAAGAAGCGATTGAAAAAGTTGGCGGCAGTTATTTGCTTTTGGCTACGCTGTGAAGTGCCTCACCTTCACGACGGTAAAATGCAGGATCTAGGACGCGAAGAAAAATGCGCGGATCGACGTGCATGTTCTGGGCCCCTGGGGCCAGCTCTTGTTATGTGCTCTAAAATGAAAGTCGTGGGTAGCCGATCTGGAAAAATAGCTTGGGAATACATATGTATGTATTTACGGAGTAGGAGAACGGGCAACCTAAGTCACATGCTGCCATCTCAAATCGGGATGGAACAAAACAAAGTGATGGCGCCAGGTCACCGGTAGTAGCGAGCCAGACTTGATCGCGATGATTGTTTGGACATCGATCAGGCTGCCGTACGCACTCAATACTCTTGGTCGTCCTTTTCGTGCCTATATCGACTCGTGACTAGTGAAGTCGTCGAGACTCGGGAGACATTAAGCTTCGTGGTTGATGTCGCCCAATTGAGAGGCGCCGCGGCCCGCCAAGCCAGTCAGGCCCGCTAACTCCGTGACCTCTTCGCAGAATCGCAAGAACCACCTAATCCACATCCATCATCACCAAAACGAATAAGCCTCGCCATTTCGATGACTTGAAAGCTCTCACGCCGCGATCCTCCGCAGCGCTCCATCGCCGACCGAATTCACGCCGCTGCACAGAAGCCACAAATCTCGACATGTCACAACGGTAAGCGGCCTCCTTTCTCCTTGCCCACCATACGCCACCAAGCGTTCCTGATCAACGACGCCCTGTCGCACACCCGATCAAGCCGATCTCCTTATTTACCCACGACCCCCAACTTCCAATCCAATGCAGAAATAGGTCGCAAGACGGGAAAGAAGATCTGTACATACAAAAAAAATACCCCCCCTAACTGACACGAGCTCCCACTTCAAAACAGGTTCGGCGCCTCATCCCTCCACCAACGCGACTCCCGCTCCGCGCTTTTCGAGGGCTACACTCCCAGCCATACACCGCGAGGGCCCTCTCCTGGCAATAACTCCCAAGGAGGCGTGGGGGGAAACTACGGCGGGGGATACGGTTACGGCTACGGAGGCCACGGGATCGAAAGGAATGCGTACCGCAGTGCGACGCCGAACAGGAAGGGCCAGTATAGTGATGCGGTGCTGAATGAGCTGGAGAGCCAGAATGATGAGCAGGTTGCGGGGATTTTGGGAAAAGTGAGGACTCTGAAAAGTGTGAGTTACTTTTTTTGTCCTTCCCCTTTTGCACTGATTTTGTACGCTGGTATTAATCTTCTGGCGGTTCAATGGTACGGCGAGACTGAGTTCTGGGCCGCCATTGGGAAAGTATTACTGATTATAGGCCTCGTCATCTTCACCTTT
>SRQH01000006.1:0-122238 GCA_018360345.1 Claviceps sp. LM84 group G4
ATAGGGTATGTATCACGTGACCATAAGACCAGATTCAGAACAACGATATTCACGATATAACGATGCGAAATTGCGTACACAACTGCATCGTTATAACGAGTTTCTACTGTATGTATATAGAAGTGTGTACGGAGTACGAGTACGGAGTATGTAGCAGCCTGCAGGTAAGCTTTCTTTGACCGAGAGTGCACCGCATAAATCGCATTTGAATGCTTCCACTGCATACTCCGTAATGCCGCTGTGTACTCCGGCTCATCAGCGTGAGCTTCAAGGAATTGAGGACTTGCCAAGATGGGGCTGGTGATGACGGGGGTCCCGTGCCTTGCGTCGCCTGGTTGTCAAACTCTCCCTCCATGAGCCCATCGACGGCATCACGCATCAACGCATCAGTCAACCGCATCGACCACATCGACCGCATCGACCTGACCAACACCGCTCGTCAATATGCCGCTCTAAAACCAACACCAGCAGCCTTCTGCCGACTGTGCCGCCGCCGCAGTCTGTTGCCCTTTGAGTCTTAACATCGTGGTCCCTGTCGCCGGAATCGGCCCAGTGCGAACTCAAAAGCCCTCAGACTCGGCAGAGCCTCTGACGTCGGCTGCAGTGCTGCTGCTGCCCCCACTTCCCCCCTCCAAGCTTGTGGCGGGGAAACTCAAAAAAAATTCAGAAAATTCTACGCGCTCGTCGACGACCAAATATTTGGGGCTCGGCGCTTTGGTGCGGCCTCGCTCATCACGGGACTACCAGCTCTTAGCTCTTCTACTTCATTGAGCGTCTGTTTCTGCCGTATCTTCTTTTGCAATTGCTTTCCCGACATTGCTGTGCCATTGTTGGCTTTGGCTCACCCGGGACTCTCGTCCAAATTCCCAATCGATTGACCTTTAAACATAACATATACACGGTTCTCGCGCAGCGTCGCTTCCTACACAGCCCGCCATGGTTCGCAATATTGTCCTGCTTGGCGGGAACTCGCATCCCCAACTTACGGCCAATGTCTGCAACATGCTCGGTATTCCGGGTTGCGACCGCATCTTGACCAAGTTTTCTGGGGGAGAAAGCCGGTGCGAAATCAAAGACTCGGTGCGTGGCAAGGACGTCTTCATCATCCAGTCTGGCTCGGGCCACGTCAACGACAATCTCATCGACCTGTGCATCATGATTTCTGCGTGCAAGACGGGCTCGGCCAAACGCGTCACCGCCGTCGTTCCTCTATTTCCATACTCGAGACAGCCCGACTGGCCCTACAACAAGGCCGGTGCGCCTCTGTCAAAGTACTCGGAAGTCCCTCGAAAGGACTATACCTTTGAGAGCGTGCCGGCCACGCCTCATCCTGGTGCTCCTCGCAGCAATGGCCTGAGCAATGGCACCTCAAATCTCAACGAAAAGCTCCAGACGGCTACTATTTCAGAAACCTCGGAAGCATCCAATGGCGCAGATGCGTTGCCCAAGAGATCGAACACCGTCTCCAGCGTTGAATCCAATGGCCGAGGTCACCCCGTTGACGGTTCCGCCTCGTCGGTACGAAGTTTCACGACCCACGACTACGAGAACCCCTATTCCGTCGCTGCTACCTTCCAAGCCAAGCCCGGCTACAAGCAATGGGTTGCCCAAGCCGGTACACTTGTCGCTGATCTTCTCACGTGCGCCGGTGCCGATCACATTATCACCATGGACCTGCATGATCCCCAATACCAGGGTTTCTTCGACATACCCGTCGATAATCTCTACGGCAAGCCGCTCATACAAAATTATATCCAGAAAAATATCCCGGGGTATAGAGACGCCGTCATTGTGTCCCCCGATGCCGGTGGAGCCAAGCGAGCCACGGCCATTGCCGACAGTCTCAAGATGGATTTTGCTCTCATTCACAAGGTAACTACAAAACTAGGCGCCTCCTGCCTGAAAGCTTGAAAGCATTCACCTTTCAAAAGCCAATTCCTCCTCCTATTCCCCCCACCCTGTTTCCCGTCTCACCCAAGCCGTAGGAACGTCGTCCGATCAAGTTCACCGAACAACGAAACGCCAGCATGATGCTCGTCGGCGACATTGCCAATCGCGTGTGTATTCTGGTGGATGATTTGGGTGACACTGCCAACACCATCACACGCGCAGCCAAGCTCCTCAAGAAGGAGGGTGCCACTCAGGTCTACGCACTGCTCACCCACGGTGTTTTCAGCGGCGACGCCATCCCACGACTCAACGCATCAGCTATTGACAGGATTATTGTGACTAACTCGGTTCCCCAAGATGAGCATCGTCGGCTCTGTCCCAAGTTGGAAATTCTCGACGTTTCACCCATCTTTGCTGAAGCGATTCGCCGTGTTCACCACGGTGAGTCGATCAGCAGGTTGTTTCAGTATGACTGATTGACAGGGCCGGTCGAGTTGTCCTGTGCTATTCGTCTTTTCTTTCTTTTTGCTGTTATTTTTGCGCTTCTACTTCGTGCTTTTTACCCTTGTTTTCCTTTGTTGATATACTTAGGAACACAAAATTACCCGAGGCTGTCCATAGAGAGGATGAAAAGATCCTCTCTAAGGCAGTCTGCAAACGTTGCTGTTCAAACTAGAATGATGTTGTTCTTGGAGTTATCGGTGGTATCGATGGATTTCTTTTGGCCAAAATCAAAAAGAGATGTGATAAAACGCAAAAGGTTGACTTATCGTGGGCTCTGTTTTTCTTTTACTTTTCATGAGGCGGCTAGGCGAGAGTTTTGCGTTGGAATATACACGACATGCGATGCGGTTGATATCGGGATCGGGGAAGAAGAATAAAATGGAGGTAGGCTGGTTGAGAGAAGATTGGCGGCAAGTTTGCATTGATCTGCGGCGGGGGTTCTTATATCTTGCTCTACTTTTCAGTTGTCAAGATTGTAAGTCTTCAGAAGAGACAACGCAGACACGAACATTTCCCCTGTTTCATGGTGCAGACTATTTGAAACATGAGGCCCAGCTATAGAACTCTCCCGTGGTCTGTGGTCACTCCTTAACCTCTCTTTTCCCCCTTCCCTTTGGTCTTCTTCGTTATTCTGCTTTATTTTCTTGTATTTGTTTTTTCTTCTGGGTTCTTTCGTACCCTCATGGAAGTGAATGGTTTTACATATATCGTAGACTTGGGATATCTAGACATGAGCGTTTGTGGGTTGGCTATGTGTGGTACATCGGACATTGTTACATATTGCAAAAAGAATGATGTGGGATTAGGAGTAGCATTGAGGAAGAGTATTGGAGGCTGCTATGTAGTATGAATAGATGGAATATATGTTACTTGTACGTGAATATAAGAGAACATCTATTCATGAGTGTGAGCGCTGCCATGTAGGAGAGTATAAAACCTCAGCAGCAAGACCACACATCACGTCCATCAAAGGAACCCACGCACTTGACATAACTCACAATAAACACATTCCGCAAACCCAGCCAGAAGCATGCCGCCGACGTAAGAACATGCCGTCCCTCGTGGTGGTCGTCGATGACTCTATAGAAACAGCTATTGTTTTATCACTTTTCACTGATCCTTGTTAGAAAGTGATGTTTCCCAAGACTAAAAAGAAAGAGCTTCGTCCGTGTTCAGGTGCCTTGACACGAAGACGTGAACAATCTTCCATGTATGTGATTGTACGTGCCCACCCCAACGCCCAACACCCAAACACCGATGCCTAGGTAATGCCTGCATACACCAAAGGACGCAAAGAGCAAACAATCCCAGAAAAAGACAAAGACAATTCCAAGCCACACTCCATGATGTCCTAATAAACTCGGGACGCCCATATCCATGCTTTCCAGCAGTTCCAAAAAAAAAAGAAGATTTCTCACGCTCAACTCCGCAGCGCATCCAGCCTATTCCTCATCTTATCCATCATAGCATCCGAATCCTCCACCGGCGCCACCTCCTCAAACGCCTTCTCCGGCTCCGGCTCCGGCTCCGGCGCAACCGGCAGCACAGCAGCCTCCCTCTTCGGCTTCGTCTTCAAAATCTCCCCCAGCACCTTCTCGACCTCGCCCTCCGCCTCCGCATCCTCATCCTCCAACAACATATCCCCATCCTCCGGCAGAGCCTCCTCTACCATCTCCTCAATAATACCCGCCTTCATCAACTCAGTGCTCAGTTCCCTCATCGTGATAGCATACTCGGGTAACCGGATCAGCGAGTTGAGATCCTTCATAATACCTGCGCTAGCGCGGATGGAGCCCTCAATTTTGCGGACCGCAAAGGCCTCGTTGACTTGCATCTGGACTGAGTTGAGCTGTGCCTTGGAGGTGATGAGGCGGGAGCTGGCGCGGCGGTGGCGGACGAGTTCGCGGGCAAAGTCGCGGACATCTCGTTGGGCTTGTTTGGAGCGGGAGGGGTCTTTTTGGGCGCGCTTATCGGCTTGGATGATGTATTGCTTGATTTTGAATTCGGATTGCTTGTTGGCGGAGATGTCGCGGTCTAGTTTGCGGATGTTTTGGCGGATGACGGCGTTGCATTTTCGCATCTGGGGAGCATATGGTCAGTCGGGACAAGGCAGTCCGGATTTGAAAGTTGGAACGGTGAGGAGTTATTTTGTGTAGAGTGGTGGCCGGGGGGGGGGGGGGGGGGCCCCCCCCCCCCCCCCCCCCCCCCCGAACCTGCGCCTGGGGATCGGGCTTCGCGAAGATGGCTCGGAAGGTCTCCATTGTGATTTGGGGCTGGATGCAGTCTTTGTCGGTATGCTTGGTTCAGAAACAGAGGCGCGCAAACAGGATGCGCGGACGGACAATGAGGCAGCGGCAGACGGGACGGCTGCCGGCCGGGATGGTAATGGCTTGAGGTTGCGAGATTGCGGGATCGGGGGTGCGCGATGTGAGGGCGAAGGTGAGGCTACATATTGCGGCGGCCTGGTTGGACGCCGGGAGCGATGCTCGATGGCGGAGATGTGGCTGGGATGTGGCTAGGGTGGAGTGACACAGGGTGGGGCAGGTCTGGCAGTTGGCCGCAGACTGCAGTTGGTTAAGACTGAAGAGAATGGCAACTCCCACCCAGTGCCAATGGCCCAATGCAGTGAGCAGGCGCCAACCCCGCTGCAGCATCAGATTCACTGGACCCGGCCTTTCGCCCTCCTTCTGACGCTTTCCACGAGCTCACCCGCCCACCAATCCAACGCAGCCTCACACTCGCTTCGTTTTTTTCGACTTGCGCTGCAAAGTGTTGCATCAGGTCTCTCTTCCATCCTCACATCTTCCCTCCCAGTTCTAAATTACTTCAGGTAACTCTTCCATCGATCTTCTGCCTTTCGGTACATACTTGCACTTCCGTCAACACATCCACGCATCCCCGCACCTACGCACCTACGCACCTACGCTTTCGCTCGCTAACCTTCCGATTATTGTGACTGCAGCTTTCAAATCCTCCGCATTCAGGTCGGAAAGCTCTACTCCCGCACCGCCTTCTTTCCCTCGCCAGTTCGCCTATACAAGCAAATCAATACATCATGGCCGAAGTTGTTTGCCCCGAAGGTTTGTGCAACCGTGTGATCTGTTCCTTCTCCTCTCCTCAATGAGAGCGCTTTGCCGAGCGGTTCTAAGGAGAGGCTTGGGAACGGCAGCCGGAGCTGATAGCGGCTCTAACATGACTTTTCTGAGGATAGTCTTTGCTGACTGAAAGCTTCTTTTCTTTCGTTTCGACGACAACAGTTCTCTGGGCTCAGCGCTCATCTACCAGTGACGCTGCCATGAACTTCATCTACCTGACCATCAACGTGCCTGATGTTCCCAAGGAAGGACTCCAACTGGATCTCAAGCCCACTGGGCTGACTTTTACTGGAACCTCGGGAACATTGAAACGCAAGTACCATGTTGAGCTGGACTTCTTCGCCGAGATCGACCCCAAGGAATCCAAGATCAGCCACACGGCCAAGAACATCGAGATCAAGATCCAGAAGAAGGAACTGAAGGAGGAATACTGGCCGCGTCTGCTGAAGGAGTCCAAAAAGCTTCATTTCCTCAAGACCGACTTCGACAAGTGGGTCGATGAGGACGAGCAGAACGAGGCTCCCGAGGATGACTTTTCGCAATTTGGTGGCATGGGTGGTAAGTCTATGTTGCGTTCCGGAGAAGCGGTGAAGGGGGCGTCATGTCCACGCGTGATTTGCATTAGGGCTGTTCATATATTACCCTCGACCAAGTACATATACTGACTTTTCTCGTTGTACAGGAGCCGGTGGACCCGCCATGGGTGGTATGGGTGGTATGGGTGGTACGTCATCACGAACCCCAAAAACGAGTTGTACCCCGTGACCATCTCATTCCGTGACGAGATACTAATATGGCAATGTTATTTCAGGTGACTTTGGCGGCATTGACTTCTCCAAGCTGGGCGGCGGTGCTGGCATGCCGGACCTCAGCTCCATGGCCGGAATGGATGACGATAGCGATGATGATGATGATGATGACGTCCCCGCGTTGGAAGGAGAAGCATCTAAAAAGGATGACGACGATGAGCTCCCTCCGTTGGAAGGAGAAGAACCTAAGGGCGACGACGACGACGAGGTTCCCGCGTTGGAAGGAGAAGAAAATGCTAAGAAGGCGTAAAGGGCCGGGGGCATGTTTGCTCGTTTAGTCAAGCTAGTTGATGGAAGGGGCGAGGTACGGGGCTGTTCTTCGCTGGAGTGTCGAACGTCATGGTACATACGAAGTAAGGGATGTATAAAAAAAGAAAATACAACACGACGACCCTGACTTATTACTCTCCGGGCGATGCATCGGACCTCTGTCGTATCGTCTGCCGTTAGCGGCCTTGTTATTTCTCGGGTTTGTATATCTGTGTCCGTGGTGGCACAAAGCCCGGTGGCAACGCGTAGCTGCAGTTTGCCCATTGTATGTAGTTGACAAGAGAAGCCCATTTCTCACCCATCCGTACTCGTGTAGGCGCCTTGTCCTCGTGTAACCGCATCACAGAGTCCTCCGGTGTTTCTGAGTGTAGCGCCCGTAGACGTTTGTTTCTCTTATCGAGACATGAGTTTGCGAGCGTACGTAGCGTTCTCCGTCACATCCTCATGATCGTCGTCCCTTCATCCTCGTCCTCACTCTCATCCCCCAGCTCTTAACGAGACACCCTTCCTCCCGTACCACCGCAATACCGTACCACGAACCAACCTTGTCTCCCCCAAATCTGTCTGCCACCCTGCCACCCTGCCACCCGCGGAACCTCCGCCATCTATGTACTCTTTCCCACTCATCAAGCTCGTATAACCGGACAATCCAAACATCATACCCCTTCTCTCCTTTCAGCTCCCCCCTTACCCACCACCACGACCCTTTTTTGCCATGATTCATTATGTGGAAAAAAAAAAAAAGGGGGGGGGGGGGGGGGGGGGATGCAGCAGTTTCTATTTCTTCTTCATCGATGTCTCTCCGCTCGAGTTGCACAACGTTCGGAGCTGAATAGCAGGCATGGTCATGATCAAGAACCCCCTGCGAAGGAAGCCTTGTTGCACATATGAGTGCCGGGGGGGGGTAACTTAGAGGCTAGGAGTGTGTGTGGCCACTGGCAATAACAAGCGCGGCGTGGGGAAGGCTAGAATAGGGAGGTCGGGCTTGATTGATCGATATGGGAGGGTCATGCACATAGGAATCTTTATGCATAATGCTAACAGCGTCAAAGGTCGGAACAAGGCTCTGAACTTGAGGTGGTTTAATCAAAGCCTGCTTGCTTTGTAAGGATTGGTTGCTCGAAGGGTGTACAGCCTCGAGTCAAAATGGAAGAGTCTGGAACGGAGGAACTTAGCCATGATTCATGATTATCGAGAGTTTTATTAAGGCTCCCGTGTTCTGTGCAGTGCGCGCCGTCTACTCGGGCACTATGTACCCATATATTGTCATAATGGTGATGCCTCACCTTGCCTTGATGACGTGCTGCCTTGCCCCTAACATCAAATTGCCTCTACTGTCTCCAACAGTGTTGACCGCACGACAAGTTACAAGGTGTGTGCGGCAAAGGCACGTACAGCCTACACTGCAGCGTAGTGGGCAGCCGAAGATAGGAGAGTCGTCCGAGTCTGAGGAAATTACAATTCATCGAGCGCCGGTGAGATATATAGTCTGAGGTTTTCGGCATTCTCAGGGCAAGTCCCAGTATCGATCCTCCCCACGCTCATGTGTCTGAAGAAGATGTTGGCTCCGTTTGCAATCGCCTCAACAACCAACCGCCGGGCCGACAAGTTTGTGAAACGCACAGATTTGGCGTAATAATCCAAGTTGAGGTTTCCATTTACCACAGTCCAGCGGGCAGCCATGTTGAAGATGATCGTGACGCCGGCTATGATGATGGGTGCCGGATTAGGTATGTGAGGCAGTGGGATATCTCGCATTACCGTTCCACCTCCGATTCGTTTGTCCAGTTCAGACGGTGATGCCTCCTCGTCCCGTTTAGTGATTCTTCGTCGGGACAAAGACGGTCAGTCATATACATAGTTGCGGCGCGTGATGCGGCGTATAGAGGGACTCAGTCACATAGATAGATGGCATCAATGGACTTACCCTTCGATGGCAGTCGCATCGTCAAGATTGACCGAGGCGTCACCATGGACGGCCAATTGGTCTGCAGTAGACTTGACCGGGCCAGTGGCCAGAGCCAGGGCTCCCAAAGCAAAGGTGAGTGTGGTAAGGAGTCTCATTCTGATGAATTCTGATGACGAGAGAACCGAATGTCTGATCAGGACTGTTGGATTAGGTGAAGAAAGAAGGTTGTTTTGCTACTCTGCCAGCCCAAGATTATTCCGTGCAGACCGTCCGGAGGGCATTGGGTCTTGACCAAAAATTACTCGCGAATCGCTGCGCCATTTGAAAAGCGTAAATTGATTACGGCAGTGTCGGGACTCGTGGCAGAGTTCGATGCGGCTAAATGTCCGGACTCGCGGATGATTGCTGCGAGCGCAATATATGTCGGGTATGTACGGAATACCACATGATGATTACAAAAGAAGATTCATCGCTCCCTCGAACCTGTACAATCGACACCTACCTAGGTACCTATTGCTGAGGATTGAGCAAAGCCCAGACCATCACGCCGTTAGTTACCTCCTTATCAGGAGTTACTTAGACATCTGGTACTGCCTGACAGAACAACAACGAGGGAGAATGAACGATTGAAAAAACGACTCTTTGGCTTGTGCTTTTGGCCTTTACGGTCCCAATACTGTGCATCCCCAAGTTGATGGAAAGACTAAATAAGAGGTAGAAGTCAATGTGTGTGTTTTGTCAATGTCAACGAGAGGAAGAGTTGTGATAGGGGCGTGCGCAAAGCGAGAAGAAGAGGGGGTGGTGGCACAAGATGTGGTACTACAGTAGCTACCCGGTACTCCGTAGGTACATATCACAAATCTCACGATGCACGAATGGCTTATTTTCTTTTCTTCTTTCTTCCCTTTTTCCTCTCCTGTTTATTTTTAAATCTCTTGCCTCTTGTTTCTAAGCGGCTGCTTATTTACATCCCAGGTTATTTTTTGTATCTCCTATCCCACCCCATTCATGTAAAGCCAGAAAATGAAGATCAACAGAGTTCATCAATCATACCGCCAACAGAGCCAAGATATCTTGTTCCAAAGCCGGACCTACGATACCACAGCGATTATATAACTTGAAGAAAAAAGAAAACAAATAATCGACCGCATTCGCCAATCACAGCCACAGAGAAGAACAACATCAGCAGAATACAAAAAGACGAGAAAGAAGAAAGAAGAAAGAAGAAAGAAGAATACGAGATCTACAAGTTAGCGCAGGAAGCGAAAGAACGATATGGCTTCATCCTCTCGAAACCAGCCTCGCTCCGACATGTACACCTCCGCCGACGCCGCGCGGGCTTGTCGTAACGGCGCATTCATCACGGCATGGCCTGCTGATGAGCCGTACTTTGCGCCGCCGCCTATGGACCAGCTGATGCGGGATATGGCGCCTGCTTCGACGACACGCTCCGGCGCGATGAGGACTTCCACTTGTGAGAGGTTGTCGCAGCTTCCTGGCAAGAATCCGCAGCCGAGCAAATAGGCGCCGACTCGTTGGGTTATCATATATACGGATTACGGACACACATCCTCCTCTACTACATAGCAAGATAAGACAAAACATCTTCATACGCTAAGCACGGGAAACAACGACGAACATTTTGCGCAACGTTGGAAGGCGACACTGATATCGTGACTCCATCTCCCCATCTGCACCTTCATTTTCTTTTCATGTATATAAAGCAAAAAAAGAACAATCCCACTTCCCTCTCGCTTGTGACTCTGATCTCCCGCTCGAGCATGCCTCCTTCGGAAAAGAAGGACAGGCTTATGGCTACACCCGTGTGTGACCAACTCATCCGCTGTAGTCTCCCCCATAGGACAGTCTCAAGACTTGGTAAGATAATACATGACAAAAAGTATAAACACGGAAAGATTGTGCCCCAAAACAAAGACGCCCCTATTTCTTATAACTCTTTTTCCTTTTTTATGGATTAATTGGGTGTGAGGATAACCAACTGAAAATTTCAAACTCCAAACTTCGGATGCCTTTAGCAGAGAGACGATTACTTTCACCAGAGTTAGTACGGCATCATAAGCTAGCAAGAGGTGGGTGAGTTGTGCTTACCAGAATGGCATCCTCCATGGACGCATCGACAGATGCTTCATTCGCCACTCCCCCGGCAGCAGCGTTGTTGGCATCATCAGCAGCTCCCGAAAAGTAGTTGGCCATCTCCGTGTCGAGCTCATCAGCAGTCTTCTTAACCGGACGCGCGTTGCGTCCACGTCGTTTCTTGTTGGCAGCACCGTTTGCGCCGTTGCCAGATTTAGCAGCTCCATTATTGGCTCCTTTGGTAGAAGCAGCCGACCTGGGCTGAGCCTTTGGCTGCTTGGGTTGACTAACAGACACGGTGAGACTATGTCCATGCACTTCTTTCAACGAGGAAACTCTACTTACGCAGTTCTCTCAGCCAACGACTTCACGGCGGGCAGGACCTTGTCAACGTGAGCCGCGCCAACCACAATCTCGATCTATATATCCATTAGACACTGCTTTCTCTCAAGGCTGGCATAGCCGTAGCTGTCTGCTGCTAACCTTGATGGGTCGGTTGTCGACGAGAAGCCCGTTTAGCTTCTGGTAAGCCTTGCTTGCGCCATCACTCTTGTGAAAGGAGACATTCGCGATACCACGGCTCATAGAGTTGGGACCGTAAGCGAGATCGACTCGCTTGATTGGTCCGACAACTTGGACAAAGTATTCCTAGTGGCGAAGGGCGTCAGTTCATCGATAATCGTTCGTCCGCTTTCTGGAGCCCGTCTCTGGTGATCATCTTGACCCGCGGCCGAGTCGGTCGCAGTCGCGTTCGAGGCTCCCCGCAGTTATTGTAAGGATCAAAGGTTCAATGAGCGAGCAAAGTAACGAGCCACAACGCCAGTCCCATATGCAACCCAGCATGCAGGAATTTGAGACCTGGACTCCCGCAACATGATTCTCATGTCAGATGAATCCACCAGGGAAACAGGAAATAGCCGTCCTGGACCTGAAACAATCAACCGTCGAGGGGCTTGAGAACTTGTAATCGATCCCGTAGCCACCCTTTCGTTTTTGTTTTCGCATCGCATGAGGTAAGATCTGCCACCCGACCCATCATCATTGAAGAACAGCATTCTGGCCATGCACAGCCCCCTCAGCCATAGACTCTCGTTTCGCCGAATTTGGCTTCTTGGGCACGGGCGCATCACTTTGCTCGCTTCATCAAAATTGGCAGACCAGCGATTATGATCGCATTGCAAAAATCGGTAGGCTCGATCACGCACAGTCAACGAACAACGAACTCCGGGCCGCAGACAGTTCAAGCCATACAAGCAATGCTGACCAGGCATTGAGTGAGTACATTGTGAGGCGAACATGCTGCTCTCAACTTTGATTGCTGCGATCCACCGTATTCCAGGTTTCTCGAGCAGCAGTACAAAGGAGACTAGGGCAAACAGAGGTTTTACGTCGCGAGCACCAAGCCACTGCGCTCGAACCGAAGATGTGGACCTCAGAGTATAAAGGACGGATGCGGCGACGAAGGAAACATCCAACATATCCCGGAAGGAACGAGACCTTCAACGGAAACATACCTTGATCTGCTGCTCCGAAACATCCTTAGGCTATTACGAGTCGTTAGATCATGGACATGGAACGGGAGACTGCTGATTGAAACACATACCAGATTGCTGACAATAATCTTGCTCTCCCCAGTAGTAATCGCTTTCGCGAGGGCAGGCTTGCCTGCAGCACCACGAGCCGGCCTGGAGTTCTTCTGAATGCCGCCAGCTGGTGCACTTGGCCTGGTATCGGTAGAGCGTCGCTGGGTTGAGCGACGGTTGCGAGTAGACAGGCGCTTGGCCGAGACAATTTCGTCAAGAGGCTTGTCGAGCTTGCTAGACATGATGGAAGATGTGATGCGGTCGCTTTAGAGTTGATGATTTGAAGCAAGGTACACTTTTTTTTGGTCGCTATAGAGAGATAGGACCAGTCTAGCGACACTCAAGAGTTGATGAGTGATGAACAATTTTCAGGGAGCTGACGTCCTTGGGAATGGCGTAGTCGAGTTGATAAAAAGGCCTCAACGTTTTTGGCGTTATGCGCGCGATGGTCTGAAGAGGTACAGTCTAGTCGAGATCAACGACAATTTAGGTCAAATAAGGGAAGCCGAACGAGCCGCAAGTAGATAGGGCACAATCTTGAGAGAAGTGTGAAATAAGAGAGGTGTCGACTTTGCAGTGGCGGAAAGGGTATTTGACGAGATGATGAACAAACAAGATGATGGATGTTGAGGAAGAAAAGGAAGACGACAGACGAGGTGCACGCGTGGGCGGCTGGGCAGGAGCACCAAAACAAGTGGAACAAGCTAGTGCGCCCAAGTGCTGGCAGCTGCTGGACCAGCAGGGACGGTCGCCAATGCGAACGCCGGCTACATGACGTAAGCAGTCTGCTGATTCTGCCACGCGGCCCACGCCGCATGCAAGCCATTGAGCCAATCATTGTCGGGCAAGCGACAGCTTCGTCCATACTGATGGAAAACTTTAACGTCCCCCCCAAGAACAATTCCACGTCCACCCTAGATTGCTCAAAACGGTATAGCTTGTTCCAGGTCCCCGACTAGCGCGCTTTGGAGCCTTGGAAGTTGGAGGTATGTACTCCGTATGTATGTATGTAAACCGTAATAAGCATCAATCTGTTCAATATAATGGGGTAAAAAGTAGGTGTTCTTTGTATTGACTTGTGTGATCTCTGTTCAATATAATGGGGTAAACAGTAGGTGTTCTTTGTATTGACTTGTGCGATCGTTGTTCTTGTCTTGTCACTGATCTGTGATTGTCTTGTCTAGGTACAAAATTGGGCCATCTGGCCTTAAGAGGATACTCATGTGCGACCTTGGCAACACTCGGCTAAGTTCGGCTATACCTCGGCGCTAGCGCCCCAATACCGAATATCGGACACCATCACGCGGCGCGTCGCGTTTACAAAATTAGTTTTCTTTCATCACAGCTTTCGAATGCATGTACATATTCACAACATCGCGGCCTCGATCTTTAAGCTATACTGCTTACTTTTCATCGGGCTCTCAAGTTAAAATGAGCTCGTCTCCATCTGATGAGGCAGAACGACGAGACGTTTCACCTGGGTCCTAACTCACCTCAAAGCTCTCTTTGATTCCAATGGCATTCAAAGTCAGCTGTGGCTTACTGACAATGACCCAGCTCTCGTCAACGCGCTGGATGCTGTATTCGTCTGTCCCCGAATCAACATGTGCCGCTGGCACATAAATAAAGACATGCATAGTTACTTGACAACGCAGCTGTCAGCTCAATTCGGCCGTCGTCGTGTAGGCAGGGATTACGAAGACAACGAAAGCACGACTAACTTCATGAACCTCTACACTTTATCCTGGCGTTGTCCTTGCGGTTCGAACCCTTCATATGAGAGGTGTGCTCTTTGTACAACGGATGAAGGCGGCGGAAGAGCCATAGAACATCTGATTGACTGCTACCCAGCCATTCTTTCAGGATCCTATGGGCTCCCTCACACTTGCTTGTGACTGTCAGCCCGAAGTTAGGATGGTCGTCCACCCAACAGCTCACCAGCTTTTCCTTGTGCTTGTTGAGCCAATATCGCTTCAAGTACGCCGTCGCCTCGTGCGACATGCGTTCGCAGTCTGCCAGACGAGCCTCGTAATCTTCGACGGTGGGAGAATCCATGAGTGCTGTGTAGAGGTTCATGAAGTTAGTCGTGCTTTCGTTGTCTTCGTAATCCCTGTCTACACGACGACGGCCGATTTTTTAGGCAATTTAGGGTGGACGTGGAATTGTTCTTGGGGGGGACGTTAAAGTTTCCCCATACTGATGTGACGAAAGAATCTATGTTTGTATCTACATTGCCTGCAGCATCAGCCATATTTCAACCCACGCACTTGTACAAGTCGCTTTTACCTTTGCTTTGTTCCATTCGTCAAGTCTTGCGCTCGACTTGGAATTGGGATATGTTGCAAAGCGAACGGTCCAGAGGTAATGGCTACAAAGATACAATCAAGGCGGCTCACGGGCCACGGCTGCCTGTCTCATGAGTCATGCGGCAAAAGTGTTGAAATGGCTGTCGGATCTTATGGGTTCTTCGTGATTTGGCATGTATCATACAAGGTACTGACTGTAACTACCTAACCGAGTCGGCAAGACAGATCAAACATTTTTTCTGCGTTTAATCTAGGTAGTCGGCCGACACGCGTCTGGCCTGTAACAAACATGCCTAGCGAAGAACATGCAGCCGAACCACATCAAACAGCGTATTGTCAAAAGGCCAAGAGTGTATATCAGCCAGTGCGATGTTCATGTATTTATAAACGACGTGATACAGGAGATTGCATCCAGCACCAACAAAGCACTGCGTCCGTGTCAGAAAGATGGAAAAAAGAGACCCGCTGATGCAATGTAATCGTCGCTAAGAAGAAGTGCCCCTTGCCACACGACAGACGTGTCCTAAAAATCCATTTCCATGTGCGGAGAGTTCTGTCGCATGATAATCCATTTTGCTTGCCTTCATCTTGCTGATGGACGCGTGATCTTACAACGTGGCAGTTCCGTTTCCTTCGACGTAATGAACTGCCTTTTCTTGGCCTTGACCCCCTTGCCATACCTCTCCTTCCTGCCCATGCCAATCAGCCCGCTCATGATGCCTTCGTCTTGCTGGCATCGGCCGTGTTTGGTGTCGCATCGGCTTCCAGAAAATGGTAAGCTAAAATAAGGAGCATGGAAGCTACGCCAAAGAAGATGGCCAGCGTGAATAGATCGCGATCGGAAATCATTGTGACGGCAATGTGCTGCAGCGAGGAGTTTATGGCTTGGGTGGCTTCTAGGCTGAAGTATCAGTAAATGGCATTTCCGCACGGAATGCGATCGATTCTATTATGATTCTAACTTACAGCAGGGCACGAGAGGCTCCAGGCAATGCGAAAGGTGACTAATACGCGGTAGAGGACAGCTGGAGCTTTCGTGGAGCTCGAAGCAGGTCGCGATGGACTATGGGTACGAAATTAGGTACATATAGGTACCTACTCTGTACAGTGTACCACTTGTAAGTTGTCAGTGGTCACTGCCACACTGGTGGTCAGTGGTCATAGAGCCACTTGGCGCAACGAAGAGGGCGTTCAGCACGTGACCTTCTGTGACTCCATTCGCCAACCTTGGCAGCCCACCAAAAGTGACGGAGACTATACCTCGAGTGTATGGAGGAATATTTCCTTTGTGACGTTGGAATTCCAGTACGATTAACGGCAAGTCCGCGACTTAAGCCGACGGGAACCCAACGTAAGCGGACGACTTTCAGAATATATATTTAAAAAGGCCAGAGATCTTCAACTCGACTTGTTTCAATTCGCCTTCCCGTCCCATCCGGAGAACCTGCTCATCCTTTTCGAATTTTGGCCGATTGATCAACCCCGCCACCGCCCACCATGCCTCCCAAGAAAGCTGAGAAGGTCGGTGGCACCAAGAAGCCATCGGCCACCAAACTGGTCGAAGACAAGACGTTTGGCATGAAGAACAAAAAGGGAGCTCAAGCCAAAAAAACGATTGCTCAGATGACCAGCAATCTCAAGAACGGAGTCAGCCCGGAAGAGAAGAAAAAACAGGCCGAGAAGGCTCAGCGCGAAAAGGAGAAGAAGGCTGCAGAAGATGCCAAGAGAGAGGCTGCCTTGCTTCTGAACAGGCCCGCTCAGATCCAGAAAGTGCCATTTGGTGTAGACCCCAAGACGGTGCTCTGCATTTTCTACAAGAAGGGTGACTGCGAAAAGGGCAAGAAGTGCAAGTTCTCACACGACCTCACGATCGAACGTAAGGTCGAGAAGAGGAATCTGTACACAGATACCCGAGGAGTTGAGGAAGAAGAAAAGAAGAAGGAGACTTCCGCGGATTGGGACGAAGAGAAGCTGCGCAAGGTCGTCTTGTCTAAGAAGGGCAACCAGAAGACGAGTACTGATAAAGTGTGCAAGTTCTTCATCTCAGCCATCGAGGATGGAAAATACGGCTGGTTCTGGATTTGTCCGAATGGCGGTGATAAGTGCATGTACAAGCATGCTTTGCCTCCTGGGTATGAAATTGTGGTCATTTTCCTTGGGTTGCTGTGGCTTATACTTATGCGGCGTCTTACTAACACGATGTGTCATGCAGATTCATCTTGAAGACTAAGGAGCAGAGAGCAGCTGAGAAGGCTCTCATGGACAAATCACCACTCAAGACACTGACTTTGGAAGACTTTTTGGAATCGGAACGGCATAAGCTCTCTGGAACTCTCACGCCAGTCACACCAGAAAGTTTCGCCAAGTGGAAGAAGGATCGTCTCGACAAGAAGGCGGCCGAGGAACAGCTTCGTAAAGCCAAGGAGAACACAGGCCGTGCTCTATTCGAAAGCGGCAAGTGGCGCGACGAAGAGGATTCCGATGATGAAGATGATGATGCTTGGAATCTGGAGAAGTTGCGTCAAGAGACTGAGGCGATTCGCTTGAGGAAAGAGGAGCAAAGACTGGCTATTACGCAGCACGAGATGCCACCCGTCGTGGAGACGGACGAGTCCGGATGCTCCCAGGAGCAGACAGCCGAGACGTCAGAGGCAGGAGCTTCGGGTGCTTGAGCAAGAAAAAACATCAACTCGTGGGGTTTGATTCGAGATGAAAGACCGTTTTCCGACTCCATTCGCCATGGACACGAAGCGGCCAAGAGGCAATTCCGAGCACTGCTAGAGCTTGGTTTTATGATATCAAAGCACAGCATCTTGTACTGGACGAGTCCGTGTTCGGACATGTCCATGCGAGCCTGGCGACAACACGATACATGAGATGCTTTCACCGTCAATTTTATGTTGACGCGTCCACCTGTTTTACGATGAGAAGGGCAAACTTCTGGCGGCCCGACAAAACAAAGGCGGACTGGCTGAATGCAACAAGTTTGGTAAAAATGTATATGGATGGGGGTTGATGATGGATGAAGTTGCGACGCTTCAATGTGAGTACAAACCCGGAGTTTATTTGTAGTGTATATGCATGGCGGAACGTCGAATTTGCGTCTTTGCAGGGCGGCGTTCCAAGTTACTAGATGGTACACCCAACGGGTGCGTGTGTTCTTGCAAGTTGCCTGTCTGAGGCTGTGAGTAGTGTGACTCGTGAGTCGTGAGTATGTACCTAATGTAGGTAGTACCTACGTAATAACTATAAGTCCTACATACGTACGGAGTAGGTATGTAGTACGTACCTATTTACCTATCTACCTATGTACACATGAGATTGATGAGAGTCGAGGTGTCGCTTGCTGACCCGCTCGCCGATTTCAACGGCAGAAACGCCGTTTTCTGTGCGCTCGGACGACGCAAAAGGTACTTTGTAGGCACATAGGCTTCCAATTCCTGTGACGAGCAGTCGGGCCAAATTGAGAGCCAATTAGGATCAACGCTGATTGCAGGTACATATGTACATACTCGAGTCCGTAGACGGTAGACTCTACAAGTCTACATATTTTAGGTACCGTTCTCTGCCCAGCTTCCATCTATGATGATCTGCTTCTTCCTCCGACTTCTGATAAACATACCTAGGTACACCGTGCACGGCGTGTGACGGCGGTACTTCTGTCAAGCCGCTCCATAGTTACCTCCAACCGCCCAATCAAGTGACCGCCCAGTGCCGGCAGCCGAAGCATGGAGCTCCCGGCCGGCCCCCCACAGGTGCGCCAGTTGCCGCACAGCTTTCGGGGCGTCATACAAGAACGTGCTCGCGGCACTTGCTGCTGATAATACCATCGCAAGGAAAGCATCGACACACGCCTCAAACCCCTCACACTCCTTCGACGATCAAAGGACGGCAGCAATCCCCCGAACGACCTATTTCCCACGGGTTGAAATTCCCTCTTCCGTGTCTTGCCGTCCTTTTCGCCGTTTTGCACTCGAGTTATTGAAGTCGCCGTCTTGAGGGAAGAATCCTGCTGTCCGGTGTCGTCGAATAACCCCTCTTCCACGCCGTCGTCTTTCGCCTCCGAACAACGGTATCCTGAAGGAGGATATATCGACAATTTCCAATTGATGGCATCTTTGCTTCCGGACATCTAGGTCGTGCTGCCGCCCGCGCACACACCACAGACTGGCCGGCTGATCTCGCGCTTGCGCTTGTTGTCGAGATCGCCGGGTCTGAACCGCGCGCGCGTGTGTGTGCCGTGGCCAAAACTTTTTCGTAGAACCTCTCGGCTCTCAATTCTTGTCTCGTCTGCAACGAAGAACTCACTGCCACCGAATTGAGCAGTGCGGACACTTAAACCTTGCTCTTCTCTCCGTATTATAATCAAGGCTATCGAGACCTGTCTTCGTTTTGACAGGGGACGAAGCCGGAGTGCGCGCCGGAAAAGCATGACGGCAGATGCAAGGCGAGACCAGCAGCAGCAAGATGTCCAGGATCGTCTCGCTGCCTCAGTCGTCATGCAATCAACTACTCGCAGACGAGACAATGTCAATTCATTCGTCAAACGCTACCGAACCGAGATCGCGGCCAGCTCGTCCAGCGTCTTCTCCACTCTGACTGCTTTCCCTCTCGACAGCGTCAAGACGCGTATGCAGACATATCAGTATAATGGCTTCGTTGACTGCGTCAAGAAAACGTATAGATCTGAGCATTTGGCCGGCTTCTTTCGAGGTAAAGTTGCGACCCGAGTCTGCGACAGTTGCGCTGCGTCTGCTGTGCATCCCGAACAGGCCCTCCTCATTACACGCTTCGCATGGTCAAGACTGGACTAACATTGTCGTGCGCTCTCTCTGCAGGTGTCATGGCCCCCATGGCAAGCATCACCCTCGTCCGAACGATCTCCTTCTCGATATATCAGCGCGCAAAGTATACGTACGCCGCATGGGTCAAGAGGAACATGAACTACGATATTCTGCGCCACATGAACAAGGCCGGCACCTATCCGAATCTATACTCGGTGGCATGTTTCGGCGCTGCTGGTGCCACAGCCGGCTCCATCATCACCTTCATTGCCTGTCCGTTCGAGTTGACCAAGCTCAGCGCGCAGGTATCTGTCCTGCTGGCTGAACGAGCAGGCACCTGTCAAAAAAGCAGAGCCGTCGCGGCAAGCTATCAAAACAAGGGCACGTTAAGAACAATGATGAATATTGTAAAACATAGAGGAGTCTTGGGCCTATACACCGGATTTCGGCTCCATTTGTGTAAGTGACTGGAGCTGTAGGACATCCCATGGCACAAGCACAACCCAAAGGGGGGGAGCCGCCTGCCCGCCCGCCAGAAGCCGGAAAGGACTAACACTCGTGCCACAAACCCCAAAATCAGTGCGTGACACCCTCGGCACCGGAATCTACTTTATGGTTTATGAGAGCGGCAAGCAAGTCGTCACAACAATGGCAGGCGACAATCCCAATAGCAACAAGTTGGCAGTGGTGGCAGCTGGAGGCATGTGTGGACTCGTGTCCTGGGCAATGATCTGTATGTCTCCTTTCTTTGATGTATATCCTATCCCGTGTCCAGTCAAGAGAGCACAGCTGACCATGGTTTTTTTTTTCTTTTTTTTTTCTTTTCCGATTCACCCCCTTGCAGATCCCATCGATTCCGCCAAGAGCATATATCAACGAAACTCGCTTCTCCATTCCCGCGGAGAAACAGTAGAACCAGCCCCAAAGATCACCTTCTTCAAGCGCCAGATGTACCGCGGTCTCGGCGTCTCCATGGGCCGCTCCTGTGTCGTCAACGCCATCTTCTTCTCGTCGTTTGAGCTGATCAAGAAGCGCATCAAGACGATGGACGATGAGGCCAATGGCGCCAACAAGCCGAGGGCGTTGTAACAACACACAACTACCATATTATCGGAAAGAACTTTGTAGTTTCCGGGACCGAGCAGTCGTGTTTGTGTCGCGTCTGCTCGGCGTCTCCTTGTACAATCATATTTCGTGCATTTTGGGCGAGTGGAGGGCATCTTGGTTCCGCGTTCATCTCATTGTTTTTGTTTTGGTTCCGCATCATGTTCTTACAGCGGGGGAAGGCTTGCTGAACATGCACATCATATAAGTGGCGTTCAGAGGATTTTTCTTGCTTTGACCTTTACTTTTCTGGTTTTCATTCTGATTTATCCTTCTTTTCTCCTCAATGGTAACAAGATAACGAGGCTGTTTTCCTCGTGTTACTTTCCCTAAACGTGCGTGTGTTTGTTCGATTAGCATGACACCGTCCAGCTACCGAGCCACATCACACCAACCCAACGAGAAGCACACGAGTGCCGAGAAAAGAAACATACCCAGTGACAGAAGAGGAGGCATAAAGCTGCTAGACGGTGGAATTCGCCAAGGCTTTCTGTTGCTTGGAAGTTGATTGACGTTTTGTGTCGGTTTTGTTGAGACGAGTTTCCACCTACGATGTGTGTTGTCTGAAATTCTGAAGGAGATTTTCTGGTTCCTTTCGTTGGAGACTCTTTTTAGGTTACACCCACGAGTACATCTGTACACCCCCTGTGCATTCTGTCACGAAACAATAATGTCTCTTCGCCCATATTGTACGGCTCAAAGAAGCCGCGAGACGGGCCAACACATGGCCTTCATGCTGATCCATCTCAGCCCTCGAATATTTGGTTGTGTATAGCCTCTCTACCTGGAAGACGCATATCGAATGGGCACGGCACATTATCGCCCCTTCGTCCGCGCGTCGAACAATGTTAAAGAAGACGACGATGCTACGGCGCCAGTGCAAAAACAGAGAATGCCGTACATGTCTACTCACAAACAGCGTTTTCGTACTTGGTATGTATTTGGGTAGCATGTGGCCACTGGCAGGGCACTTGGCACATTCCCTCGCAGGCGTCTACATACTCGAGGATTGGCATAATAATGGATCAAACATACGATGTACTCCGTACGTGCCACAAAACAGTATCCCACCAGTCAAATCAGACATAGCAAGCATGCACAAGCAGGGCGATCATGAGCACAATAGCCATCTTAAACAATCTAAGACGATTGGGAAGCAATCCATCCAACATCCGTCGACATCGACATCTACCATCCACCACCCACCTAGGCGCCCAGGCACCTAGTGGTAAAAATATAGAAAAAAAAAATAAAGATAGAGAAAAATAAAAGTCATAACGCAATGCCGTGTAATTCTATTCAAAGCCTCTCTTGCACATCCATCACCTGCCAATTGAGTCCCACAATGCCAGTCTACGCCTCGGACAGTTCCTGCTCAACCTGCGCCTTGACCAGCTCGCGAACGCTGTCCACATTGTTATCCACCTCCGTGACGCGCTTCTCTAACTTATCCAGGCCCACGAATTCAGCGGGCAGGACCTTGTTCTCAAAGTCGAAGCCTTCTTCACCGCTGAGGGCCTTTTCGACCGCAACGGAGAACTTGGCTGGGTGGGCGGTGGACAAGGTGATGTGATGCATGTCGGAGCCGGCGCTGGCCATGGATCGGGCGGTGGCGGTGGCGCCAACGGCAGTGTGCGGGTCTAGGATGTAGCCGAGTTTGCGGTACGTAGCCAGTATAGTCTCGATGGTCTGGGCGTCGTCTACGCGTTCGCTGTCAAAGTCACGCTTTGCGCTCGACAGCACGTCTTGATAGACGGGACCAAAGGATCCGGTGGTCTTGAGCTCTTTGAGCCACTTGGCTACTTCTTGGCCGGCCTGCTTCTTGTTCCATAGGTCGTCCATGCCGGCGCTGGTTGCGAACTCGTACGCCAGGAACCAAAGCAGACGCTCGAAGTTGCTAGATACGAGAATATCCATGGCCGGGCTGAGCGTTTCTCGGACACCCTCAACGGCGGGGGCTTCTTGACCCTCCTCGGGTTCGGGCTTCTTCTCGTACTTGCCCGACTTCCAAAAGCGGTCTAGGATATCGTTCTCGTTGGTCGCAATGACGAGCTTGTCCACAGGCAGTCCCATTCGCATGGCAAAGTAGCCGGCAAGGATGTCGCCAAAGTTGCCCGTCGGGACAACGAAGCGGACCTTGTCGCCCAACTTGAAGTCTGGCGACTTCTTAACCAGGGAGAAGTATGAATGAAAGTAGTACGTGATTTGAGCCAAGATTCGAGCCCAGTTGATCGAATTAACGGCACCGACGGTGATGGGCTTATTGGCTTCAGGGTCCGACAATAACGACTTCAAGATGTCCTATTCGAGACATGTTAGCTGGGAAAAGTCACTTTGTCACTTTGCATTAGAAGGCCTATTTGACAGCTTCGACCCTGTATTACCTGGCAGTCATCAAAATATCCCTCGATGGAGAGGTTGTGAACATTCTTGTCAAGAACCGTGGTCATCTGCAGCTCCTGGATGGGGCTTACCCGGCCCTTGGGGAACATGATGAAGACCGAAACGTCCTTCTTTCCTCGCAGGCCATAAATGGCAGCAGATCCAGTGTCGCCACTCGTTGCGCCGACGACGGTGAGGTGATGTCGGTCTGTCAAAGATTAGCTACCGGGACTAATTTTGTAGGCAAGCTCCTGCATGGCGCAGCAACGTCACAGGAGTAACTCGGTCAGAGGAGAAATAAGCCTACCACGTCCAGTCTTGCCCTCATTCTTCCTCGTAAGAAAGTACTCAAACAGGTTACCCACGAACTGCAGCGCAACATCCTTAAATGCAAAGGTAGGCCCGTGGAAAAGCTCGAGCAGATAGTGCTTGCCTTCGAGGTGGACAAGCGGCGTGACCTCGCTGTTTCGAAACGTCGAGTAGCTCCGGTCGATGATGTCGCGCAGATCGTCCGCGGGGATCTCCGACGGAGAGATGTACAACGACAGAATCTCATACGCCAGCTGCGAAAAGGTCAAATCCTGCCAGCTCTCCCACGATTCGGCGTGGGGAATCTGCTCAGGGATGTACAGGCCGCCATCGGTGGCCAGGCCGCGCAGGATAACTTCCTCGAACGAGCACTACATGCAGAAGTAAAAAGGTGGTGAGCCTTGTTCTCAAGTCCGCGTTGCCACGAGTGCAGAGCTGCAGAAACGGACGAAAGGGGGTGGGAAGGCCGTGCCCGTGAGGAAATGGCCGGGTGCGGAGCAAGTACAGCGGCTGCTGGTGACGTGTGTTGAGTCTTGACTTTGCCTCATACTTACGTCGCTATCCTCGCCGCGAGTACTCAAGTAGCGCTGAGCCGGATTATGGGAGCTGGTAGCTCCATTGGGAACACCGTCGTGTTCCATGGTGAGCTGTTGCGGCTGGTCTAGGTTCGAGGGTCTGGATTCGAGGGGTCCAGGTTCGAGGGTTGAGGGTCGAGAATGAAAGTGTTGAAAAGGGCGGGCCGAAGCGGTGGCGATTGGAGATTGTCGGTGCTCACGTCAACAAGGCAAATCAACAAGAAGCAAGGAAGAGGGCGGGCCAATGCGACACGGGGACCACGACAAGGGGACGTGAGGATGCAGGGTCCGAAGCAGTCCTGAGCAGTCTTAAGCACATTCTAAGCAGTTTGCATGATGGTAAGTTGGCCGTCGTCGTGACCGCAACTCCAAAAGACCAAATTTTGATCGAAGCGGCCGGCAAGAGTCATGGTCCTGCAGTGTCCGCCGCGCCTGCCGCCTGTAGAGCGCAGTGCCTTCCAAGTTCCCAGTGCCCACTGCCCACGCTTCCCACGGTTTTTTCCCCCGCCAAGCCGCTGAAAACCTGCTCCGTCACCGGTCAACGACTCAAGAGTCAACCCCTCTATGCCTCCAGAATCGGACTAGTGCGGGGTCTTTGTAAGTAGCACGCCTATGATAATGCCGCTAACCATGCTGCAGCAGAGCATCGTGGCCTCGTTCATCCCACGAGTTATCAACATAAGAAATACATACGTAAAGAACCAGACTGCATAGTTGCATGACTGCATGAATGCGAGACGACAACTCTGTGCTAGGTATCGTTGTTGGCCGACGTCCTACCTTGCGTCATTGAGCGTCTCCTCCCCTGTAGTTTTCCCCGCGTGCCTGAGACACGGCCCATGCGATGGACATGAAATGGACTCAATGGACTTGGCCCCCGTCCCGTGCTGCATCCCTCGATGTGAATCGACGTGTAGATCGATCTGACCGAACGCCTCCCAAGTTCCAACACAATCTCATGCCGCGTCCGCTACACTTCGGCTTGCTATGTTAGGTAGACTCACGGATACATGTGCCATTGTATATCAAGGGCCATTTTTCGAGGCGAAACGCAAGACATGGGATGGGGACCGTTTGACGACCAGCAAGATAGATGTATACTCCATATATATATGTATATAACACATGGATCAATGAATCATGGAAGGGCACCGGATCAACCTGCGATTTGCGCAGACGGATCAAGCCAGACTTGATTTCCCTTTATGCTTCTCCGCGATATAGTCTCATGTGAGCCCGCTGATCATGCTTCTTTGGTCCAACAGCTGAAAGTCTCGTATAAATCCGCTGATCGTATTTCCTTTCGAGCAACGGCTGAAGTCTCGTGTACATTGCTCATCATGCTTTTATGGCATGCGAATAAAAGTCTTCTGTAATCCCTTTGTGCAAGGCTCTCGAGACAGTGGCTTTACTACTTTCTGCTCGAACTGTCTTATCTGTCTCTCTCGCCCATCGCTTCGTCTGAATTCTGACTCATTCGTGACTTCGTTATTTTTGCTGACTGAGAGTTTGCGTTAAACTCTTGAGAATATGGCCCGTGACAAAGCCTCTTCAATTTCCATATTTCCTTCAGCAGCGGAGAAATCCTCGTCCTCTTGCTTCTTGCTCAGACCGACCCGGTCTTTTATTTCCGTATTACCTTCAGCAGCGAAGGAATCTTCGTCCTCTTACTCAGACCAACCCGGTACAGTTGCCGCGCGGAGCTGTTACCTGCGGCGTGTGCTTTCTTAAGCATCACGTCCTTCTTGACAGTGCAATCTGGATCTTCAGCGGCTTGACTCGTTGAAGTTACTGGCGGTGCCTGCGATTCAATATCTGTTTTCGTCTCCGTGGTCATAATGTCTGTGGAAACGGCTAGGTCTGCGCTGTTCTGGTCCGGTTGTGGTTCCTGAGCCGGGTGTTGAGCTTCAGATGTGGCCTTAATGTCCGCAGAAGCTTCCTTTTCATCATCCACCTTCTTATCGAGGTCCGTTTTTACCTTCTCAGTCTTTTTGGGTCTTCCTCGCTTCTTTTTGCCTTTGGCCGGCACTTCGGGGTCCTCAATCGTGACCGTCACGTCAACCATCTTTGCCTTTTTGGGAGGTCCTCTCGTTCTCTTTGTAGTCCTGGGTATGGGTTCTGGTTTACATTCCTCTTTATGTGATACATCGTCTCCCGCGGGTTCCTCAGCAGGCACATTCTCATCATCTTCTTTGATAACAAAGCATGTATCATCTACCGCGACTTCCTCGGCGTTTTGCACATCCTCATCATCTTCTTTGATAGCAAGGCATGTACTTCTGGGTGGAGGTGTCCCTCCATGAATCACGTCGCCGTCTTCGACAGCAGAGCTTCGTAGTCTCTCCTGATAGGAAGGTTTGATCGTGGATGTCCAGGCGTCACGCGGGGTATTCACATTCGTTACGCTTCCACTAGATCGAAGATTTATACTGCACGGCTTCAGAGGTTGCGTCGGTGATGGAAATGCTGCTGGCGTCCTCGCAGGCGAATACTGCTCTGTTTGCCCAAACGCGGTTACTACCGGTGCAATAAGACAAGAGCCTTCGCTCTCCACAGGGAGAGTGCTCGGCAAGTCATCAATTATACCTGTCTCCCGTTGGGTCCGCCTCCTCTTATCGAGGCGCTCCCACGTGGTCTGTTCATCATCTGGGCTTTTGTATCCTATATCCTCCAGCTGCCGTCGCAGACCACGTGTGATTTTTGTTCTCGTACTACTCTCGGTCTTTCTTTTTGCGGAGCGTTTCGGCTGCATGGATTCTGGGCTGCTTGGTACGTCCCAAGGGCTCTTTTGAAGAGAATCTTTTGCGACCACAACGCGCTCGAAACCCTGGTCAAACGATAGACATTCCGCCGCACCGTCGCTTTCTTCAGTCAATCCTGTGACTTGAAGATCCTTTGCTTGTTCTCTGGCGGCATTTTGTTGTTCGTTGAACACACTGTTGAAAAAGCTTGGATCTGTGGACTCGGATGGGTGGTCGATGCCGTGAGGTGATGACTTGGTATGCTCCGCGTCATGCCATGAGTCCTGAGGGGGAGAGCTGAGTTCGCTTTCATCGCCATCGGAATCTTCAATAATATTCGGCGTCATGTCGCCCGCAACTCGAAGTGAAGACTTGCATGCACAGCTGGTTAGATCAGTTGGTTACGTAGGTAGCCTTGACGTCTGCACGCGATTTGAGACACGCGCCAGTGACGCGCGGGTTCACGTGACACGGTGGAGCGGGCAAAGTGCATACCTACCTAGAGACTCGGGGAGAAGAATCACGTTCCTTCACCTGTCTTCATGAATCATGGCACATACATAAGGTATGTAGGTAGGTAGTCACTTGGTCACCATACATTTTGCTGGTTCCTAGCAGTACCAAGGGCAGAGCCAGCAGCCACAACTGCTAGCAAGCCAGCTGGTTCAACGCCTGTAGAGAGAGGCCAGACCTACCTAACGAGAGCACAACGGATCACTTTCTCCATGGAGAACTTCAAAAAGTACTTTTCCCTTTCCCCGAACATTTCAAGCTCAAGGGGACTCAGAACTACGAAGAATGGAGACACGCACTTCATACCCCGAGTTCATGGAGGAACTTTCTCCTGTCGCGAGCTTGGCGTGTTTGTTAAAAGACAGCTGTACGCCACTGGCTCTAAGCTCCCTTGATTGGGCAACTCGAGCCTGAGGACTCAATCAATGGCTGTTATTGCGCATGTTCAAAGAGGATCTCTGTACTCGGAGTTCTAAGTCCCCTCAGGCTTGGAATGCTCGGGGAAAGGGGAAACCTTCTTGTCGAAGTTCTCCATGGAGAAAGTGATCCGTTTTGCTCTCGTAGGTCTGGCCTCTACAGGCGTTGAAGCAGCTGGCTCGCTAGTAGGTAGTTGTGGCTGCTGGTGCTGCTGGTGCTGCTGCCGGTGGCGCCGTGCGTATACACCTTCTAGTCACGTACCCGTGGTCCGTGGATGTAACCTTCACGAGTTATCCGGATAGGCTGACAAGTAAGTTGATGCTGAACACTTGACGTCGCGTCGACACACGATCCTTCAGTGTTATCTCATAATAAAAGGCCAGCATGCCGAATTTTGCCTCATCTGAAGCACTGTTCCATATATGTACATAACAAGTGTATTCCATACTACGGAATATATCTGAGATAGGTTAACTACCTATCAGGATGCGTGATGAACGCATAAAATGTTGAATGCTCGCCAGCCCAATCCAGTCCCTTGCCCTCAGTTTTTTCGTAAACATTTCGGGATGCAATAAAAAACACATCTTTTTCGTCAACCCCCATCCTGTAAACGCCGATGTTGAGATCGTAATCCGGCTCATTGAAAACAAAGGAAATTCGTGAGGGTTGTAACTAAATCCCTCGAAAATAAACAGAAGAAGAAAAAGAAGAGAAGATCCCTCATTATTTGCAAAACAGTAATAATTTAATCATAGACACGCCATGACCATAGCCTCATCCTCACGTGGTGTCGAGAAAGGCAACCATGTCGAGGATTTATTTGGCGTACTTGGTTCGGTAGAACTTGGCGGCATTGACCATGTTGACCAAAGCCTCCTTAGTCTCCTTCCACTGACGCGTCTTCAAACCGCAGTCAGGGTCAATCCAGAGCTGTTCGGGCTTGAGGAATTGAAGCATCTCCTCGATGCGGTCGCGAATCTCCTGCTCACTGGGAACACGGGGAGAGTGGATGTCATAGACACCAGGCCCGATGTGTCTGGGATAGGCAGAGTCAACAAAGACGCGCAGCAGCTTAGCATCCGACTTGCTGTTCTCAATGGACAGGACGTCAGCATCCAGAGCAGCAATGGCGTGGAAGAAGTCCTGGAACTCTGAGTAGCAGAAGTGGGAGTGAATCTGAGTAGCATCTTCGACACCAGCAGTAGACAGCTTGAAGGCGTTGACGGCCCATTGAAGGTAAGCGTCACGCTCTTTGCCAGAGCGGAGAGGGAGACCCTCACGGAGAGCAGGTTCGTCGACCTGGATGACGTCGACACCGGCCTTCTCGAGGTCAACAACCTCGTCACGCAGAGCAAGAGCGAGCTGCTGAGCCTGGACAGACTGGTGAACGTCGTCACGGGGGAAAGACCATCGCAAGCAAGTCACAGGGCCAGTGAGCATGCCCTTCATGGGCTTGCTGGAGACTGAGACGGCGTACTTGGACTCCTTGACAGTCATGGGGGCAGGCCGGGAGATGTCACCGACAATGATGGGAGGTCGGACGCAGCGCGAGCCGTAAGACTGTACCCAGGCGTGGGTGGTGAAGGTATAGCCCTTCAGGCGCTCACCAAAGTACTGAACCATGTCGTTACGCTCCGGTTCGCCGTGAACGAAGACATCGAGGCCAAGCTCCTCTTGGATCTTGACGTTTTGCTTGATCTCTTCCTCAATGAACTTATCGTACTGCTCCTCAGTGATCTCGCCCTTGGTGAATTTGTTTCGCTGCACACGGATCTCCGAGGTCTGAGGGAAAGAACCAATGGTGGTGGTGGGGAAGAGGGGCAGGTTAAGCTTCTTCTGCTGAGCAGCAATACGGGTAGTGAACTCAGACTGACGCTCGTGGTCCTTTTGAGTGACCTTGGACTGGCGTTCCTTGACATCGGGGTCGTTGGTGCGAGACGAGGTGGCGCGAGCCTGCATGGACTTTTCGTTGGCCTCGAGCTGCTCGCGAACGGAGGAGGGGCCGTTGGTGACGGCCTTGGCAATGAGGGCGATCTCCACGACCTTCTCGGAAGCGAAGGAGAACCAGTCAGCGACCTCAGGATCCAGCTTCTTCTCGCTGGCAATAGTGTGAGGGGTGTGGATAAGAGAGCTAGAGGTGGCAACGATGACGCGCTCCTCGCCGAGCTTGTGCACAGCAGTCTGAACAGTCTCAATGGCGCGTTTCAAGTTGGTCTTCCAGATGTTACGGCCGTCGACGACACCGACAGATAGAACAGTCTTGGAGCCAATGGCACCAGCAACAGTCTCAAGTTGCTCAGGGTTGCGGACAAGATCAATGTGAACCGCATAGATATCCTTGGGAAGAAGATCCAAGTTGTGAACAATGTCACCAAAGTAAGTGGTGAAGACAAGCTTGGGAATCTTGTCACCCAGGCTGGCGAACTTCTCGTAAGCAGGCTTGAAGGCAGCCTTGGTCTTGGCGGGAAGGTCGAAGACGAGTGTAGGCTCGTCAATCTGGACAGTCTCGGCACCAGCCTCCTTGAGCTTGATAAGAAGCTGCTCGTAGACAGGCAGAAGCTTGTCGAGCAAGTCAATAGGGTCGACAGACTGGCCACGATCAGCCTTGCCGAGGTGCAAAAAGCTCACGGGGCCAACGAGAACAGGTCGGGTGGCGATGCCCGCCTCCTTGGCCTCTTTGAACTCAGCAACAGCCTTGGGGCTGTCTACCAGCTTGAAGGTCTGGTTGTCCTGGAGTGTGGGCTTGACATAGTGGTAGTTGGAGTCGAACCACTTGACCATCTCCAGACTTGGAACGTCAACGCCGCCCTTCTGGTGGCCACGGCCCATGGCAAAATACTGATCAACAGTGTCGAGGCCATCCTTGGTGTATCGCTCGGGAACAGCCTAGATGTACAGTGTCAGCGAGCCAAGCCATCATACTCTCAAAAGAACGGCTCAAACTTACACCAAAGTCCTGAATCTGATGGAGAACATGGTCGTACAAAGCAAAATCGTTGCTAGGAATAATGTCGACGCCAGCGTCTTTCTGGATCTTCCAGTGAGCAAGACGCAGGCGCTTGGCCTCAGCAAGGAGATCGGCCTGTGAGATCTTGCTGCTCCAATCTGGTTGCGGAGTAGAAGAGCAGTCAGAAGATGATGCCCCACGGTTCTTGCAGCTGCTGCATAGAGCGTTGCGAACGGGGAGAGAAGAATGTTGGGCTTCACTTACAAGCCTCGGTGGCCTTCTTCAGGTCACGCAGAACTCCCATGCGAGGGAAACCGAGGACCGCGGATTGAACCATCTTGGCGAATGGACTCTGGTAATGTAATCAAACAGTTTGGGGGGCTCTAGAGCACGAGTGACGACAACGTTAGCTACGATGGGTGAACGGACAGTGTGTTTGCAGCGACGTGGGAACTGGAAGTGGAAGAATATGAGAAGGGTTCAGCATGTTCTCACCAAAAGTATGAGCAATATGTATCACAGTGAATCAATCAAATCAAGATGACTCTCTGTTAACGGGTATGTGGTAGAACGAGGGGTGATTGAAGAGCTTGAGAGGAAGAGAAGGAGAGGAAATGGAAGAGGGCGGAGACGGGGAAGAAATAGCAGCGCAACAGCATCCGCCAGCCCCGACACCGACAAGCTCGAACCAAGAGGAAAAATCGGCGCCGCAAGCGGGGGAGGGGTCGAGCTGATCACGTCTTTGACAGCAATTGGGGCCATTGGAGCACTTCAACCACTTCAAGCAACGGGCAATCGGAAAAGAGAGCCATTAGTGGAGCAACGGACCAGGGGGCCAACGCGCTAAGTGGGGGGAAAGGGGGAGGGGTTGATGGGGCAATCGTGTGGCCGATACGTACATACGGAGTACATACATTGTGTGGTGGCCCGAATTGGACAGTCTTGGGCTTGCGAGACAACTCGATCAGAACCACGACGCTGCCTCGACATTGATTCGACATTGATTCGACATTGATTGCAAATGTGTTGCACGCCTCGCTCGGTCAAGGTGTACCTACATACGTAGATAGACGGTGCTGCTTATCCGTTGAGCCAGTTCCTGCTCCCACAACTGCCTCCTCCAGTTGGAGCATTGTAGGAGGTACATACGGAGTACCCAAGGTATGTATGTATGTATGAGGTACCTAGGTGTGTATTCAGTAGGTACCTATGCACCTAGGTAATATGACAGAAGTACCTAGAGAGCTCCGGTCGCGGATCCATACGGCAGAGTTTGCCAATTGCGCCATCAGGCCTTCCATCATCCATGCTGCACCTGATCATGTACGGAGTATTGCCATGGGAACGGATTCCGGAATGATTGATGAGAGATTGGCAACCACTTTGTCCAAGGGAGATAGCCAGCGAAATATCCGCTTCATGGCGGAAGACCCCGATGGAGGCGACCAACAACATTTGCCAGACGTCCTGTCTTGCATGAGGCCTCCAGGATTCCAGGAACCGGGCGAAAGACTTCAAGTATGGCACAAAGGCAGACCAACATCGCTCACGACGATGCGAGGGCAATATTGCAGAGGCGTGGGTCAATGGGGTTTTGGGAAGGAGCATCGGAGCGGATGAATCTCAGCGATTGGGATACATACCCAGAAGAGGAAGGAATGAACATCATCATGAACCAAAGGACTTTTCACTGATCACTCTTCCGGTGCAGCAATCACGAAGAGCTAGCCAGCTCTTTGTAGTCATGTCCCCAGACACTATTTTGCTTCGAGCATGCTCCAGACTATCTTCTTTGCACGAACATACGAAAATCGCCTCCATTAAGGACAAAGCCCGTCCCTGTCCAGCCTTCTTCTCTTCACCAATCAGATCTGTGTAGAGTAGCTCGTGCTGGTGCTTTCTTTCATTTCTTGCCTTGGCAGCGAGCCGCCAGCTGTGTCATTCGAACTCGAAAGACCTATGATTACCCATCGACGGCTTTTTGAACAACCATGCATTATTTGTGGTGTTGCGGTCCTCGTCAAGGACGACTCAAAAAATCAAGTTTTACCTCCATTTTCAAGACGTCACGAAAAAATCCTGTCGTAAAGACCAGGGGGTCTCGAATGTCAGAGGCCAAACGAAAGAGTGACCTAGTGTCGCCGTTCGGAGGAACTGAGCTATGCCAAATACCAGACAGTCATGCTGAAACAAGAGACGCCCGAAGCTCCGATCTGATGCCACGAACAAACACATTTGATGTCATCAGGGCAAAAATGATTAAGCATTTGTCACAAGACGTGAGCTCAAGACGACAATCCAGAGTGTCCATCGGTCATAGCGACGAGGAAGTGGCTCGGCGAGCCGAGGTTCGGCGGTTGAGGCAAAAACGTATACAGGATGAGCTTCAAAGAGACAACGAGGGCCATGCACCCAGTGTTGGATCAAACCACAGCACTCAGAGGCTCGCCACAATTGTAGATCTGGGAAGTCCTCGGAGCGGCCCTAGGGACACGATAGAGTTCAGCGTCGTCGACTGTGCGTTACCCTCGTGTCCAGATTCGGACCTCTCGTCCTCACGGTGCTCCCGGGCCTGTGCGACAAGTTGTATCCCGAACACACAAGATAGAAACATTTGTTACAGCGTTAGATGTAGTCTGCAGCCGGAAATACCGTCTGCTACAGATGGCCTTTCTTCTCACACAAGCCCAAAACCCCCTCCGCTGCCCGAGACGAAGCGCAGCTCGACACTGACAACATCGATCAGACCTTCAAGTCAGCTTGGCTCCTCCCAGGTGGAGAGAGTTCCAGGGGTTGACAGCGAGTTTAATATTCGACACGGATCACATGCCTGGGACGATCAAACCGCATTGGGAGTGTGGCTCATCGCACAAGGCATCAAGTTGCATGACAACTCAGTGCCTCAAGATGAGCAAACCGTACGGGCAGACCGTTCCCCTGTGCAACATTCCTCTTCGACAGTTGATGACTTCGGTGGCGTAGATAGCATCATGGAGTCTTTGTTCTCCGTGCCTGAGGGAGCTTTGGTAGCGACACCATTGCGGTCAGACGATGCGAAACACGAGAATTCAGAATTCGACTGCGCAATTGTTGAGGAAGATGGCGAGACACTAGCCGATCGCTCAAGATCAGACGCACAGGCAACGGAGGGAGTCAAAGACAAAGGATCGTCAAATTACCCCTCTGTAATGCCCAGTGTTGATTCAAGCCCTTCTCTCTCTGAAGCGCGCAGCTATGTTCTCAGCCAGCAAGACATGGAGAACCTCGAGCTTTCTCCGATTCGTTGTACGTCCATGACACCGTACCGAGAAGCTATCTGAACTGATAGGACAATTTAGGGTATAGCAGGGTGCCGACTTATAAAGATTTAGGTCACTCGGAGGGCAAAAGCTCTTACACGACGGCTGATGAACAAGTTCTGTCAAATAATGCTGACGATAGCGATGTGCCAGAAATTCTTGGCGCTTTCATCTCTCATTCAGAGAGACCGAAAAGGCAGTCCAAAAAACGTCGGTCAGCTAGAGAGCAGGTCGCGGCGCCCGACCTCAACAAACCTTTGCCTGCGCCAGGTTTTGTCGGAAGCCTCGGAGATGTCCCTCATGTTCCTTCTAGTCCTTTTGAAGCAACAAATTTTGACGCGTCGTCAGGAACATCAAAGCGTATATCTCTAAAACAGAAACTACAGAAATCCTTGTCTGGCCTCTCGAAGCTAGGGGACCACACGAAGATGGACAAGACAATGCCTGAAGTACCTTCGAGTCGCGAGTCACAGAAGCCAATAATGAGCTCATATGTATAGTTCCAACAGTATGATCGGCGGCAACCAGCAACAGACAGTGAGGAGAAAACTTCTTCCACCTTGTGGTACTTACACTCACACTCTGGCCGACTGTCATAATTTCAAGTCGGGCACGAACGTTCGAAACATCGAAGGACCCGCTAATGGCTTTGCAGCCGCACCATCTGGCCAAGGTGCTGGACTTCATTGCCAACTACTCAAATAATATGTATGTATCCAGGCATATCTTAGGGGTTATGACTAGTCGCTGCTTTGTGTTCAATCACCACCGTGTGTCACGAGGCCCCTGGTCAAGGCTGAGAATCCATACATGAACAGCCAAAAGGCTCGCCTGTCCAGATGTCCAAGAAACAAAACTAGTTAGCTACGTGCATTATTGTAAACGTTGGCCTCACTGAAATAGATTCTCTTGGTAAATTCTGAAATTGACATCACTTCTTCGGGTCTAACCATGTCCATTTAGTGATACCTGGCTATCGGAGACTTCAAGCGCCACGACTGCCACCATCAATATATGCCAATCCCTTTGATGACTTCCAAAGCCGTTCACACGAACCCTTGCTGACTGACTGTAGGGTACTGCGCAAGATTGATGGCTGGGAAGGCCGCGAAGTGTGACCGGAAAAAGAAATGACAAATAAGGTTCTCCGATTAGGGACGTAACTACAGAGTACTGATATGTACTCCGAGTCCCTGGTTGTGTAGTGGTCTCGGCGACGTTCTAGAACTTGTTCCAGGACTAGACTGGAGCAGTGCTATAGAAGAGGCCAGCTTCAACCGACGGGGAAGTAGTGAGTACAACTACAAGGTGATTCCTCATCTGGGTATCGACTGGGATATGTGAGTTGTAACTTGTGAGATGTGCGGTATACTGCGTTGAGGGAAACTGGGCGAAAAAGCGACTGGAAGGTTCGATCAGTCTTTTGCCCCCGTGCCCGTATGGGCATCAGCACCCCAAAACTAAGCACACCATGAAGTTTCTACGATGAAAAAGGCAGCGGTGAAAGGAATAGGGTGAACTAATTTGTCAGATCATGTTGCCAGCTGGCCATAAGATTTATGGGGGGGGCTTGAGGGCAAGGGCAGTGACTGAGGAAGATGGGGAGATGGAGATGTAAGCAGTCTTCGCGGGAGCGGACAACTAGGCGTACGAGTTCTTGATCTCCTACTGGGAGCGATTCATGGGAGGTAGCTTAGGACGGTGGGATGTAGACTGAACTTTGATGGATAAAGAAAGACCAAGTGTCGCTGGGTTCCACGTCGTGGACTACATGTAATCGAAGCCGACTTGCAGGACATTCAAAAGGCTTGGGAGTCGTAGATGTAGGCCATGGGGTGGCTAACGGGGTCACGAAGATGCTACTGCTTCCAGAAGCGTCGCGCTGGGCCCTCAGGACTGAAGTGTCGCGATATATATGCAAAGAGGGCCCGGAGGCACATATGAGGTATATCATCGTCATGATCAAGCCCCTTTCATCACATCTACTTATAGACCACGAAGCCGCTTTGCCTGGGTGCGAGCGTTGACCATCCTTCCAAGGTGGCTTGCAGAGAGGAGGGACAATCGCAATTGAGATGTGTCGCCTCAGTATTGTCCGCCAATGGCCCGACATGAACCTTCGTTGTTCGATGCACGTCTAAGAGCGGCCAGCCTACAAGGGGAAGTATGAAGCATGCTACAAATAGTGCCCGCCACGCAGCAAAGGTCGAGCATCTGATCCCCCCCTCTCCTCTTTATCGCATTCTTGAATTTTGCCATGGAGAGCTTCCGTCTCTGGAAGAACTTCCCACCACCAACTCCATTCATGATGGTCTAGGTTTCTGGGGCCAGCCGCCGGACGTCGGGCGAAGTTGTCCATTGGCACCAGGCGGACACACATAAGGATGATGATTGGCGGTAATGTGACATTTATGAGAAAAAACAACATGCATTTATGCGGGTATATTTTGTCATTTGTGCTTGAGCGTTCGTTTCTACGTCTCGAGGTTGATTTGCTTTCCGAATCTTGCGTAAAGCTCAATCTTTAGTTGTTGCATCTCCTCGCGTACAGTGCTTACTTTGTCTTTCAGCACGCTCGTCTCGTCGTCTATCCGTGTCGTAGCCGTCTCAAGCATCTCTTGCGCTTGCTCTAGTGGGATGTGGAAGAATGCGTCGCCGATTTTGTATCTGCCATGAAGAAAACAAGCCAATTAGCGCGAGGTGTCGCTAATCCTTGAGCCCTCGCGGAACCCTCGCGGAAGGATAACTGCCGGGGAGAGGGTATGTACTGTATCTTCTCGTCTTCGTCTGCAAGCTCCAACTCGGTGGACAAGTCGTCCAGTTCTTCTTTTTCTTTCTGCGAGACCAACCGTTAGTTGCGTCCCGCGGTTTCATCGACGATCGTGTCCTCGCGAGGTGAGTTGTTGGCTCCCGCTGGGGTACGTACGCTCTTTTCTTTGAGCTGTTCTTCAATCGCTCGTTCACGCTGATGAAGACGACTGAACTTGTTGATCTTGTCCTGGTCTTCTCTCCGAACTTCTACTTCGTCGCCAGCTGCCTTTTCGTCCTCTTTGGAGAGCTGTGCAAATGTGTCAGTGATACTGGAGAGGGGCCGATAGATGCACTATTCGCCTTACCATGCGACGCTGCAATATGGATGCCATTGTAAGCAGAGTTGTGCGTGTGTTGCAAGATAGTTTACTGGAAAAGGCACACGGAATCTCGTCGTCGCGAGATGCCGGGACCCCTCCATGATTACGGCCGTCTTGTGTCCACTCGAAGGATGGGAAAGCTCGAGGTGCAAGGCACTGTGCGGTCAGTGTGAAAGGCTGCCACAAGCACACTGTATCGAGTAAGCTTCTTTCCTGTCGCGAACTCCACATGTCACAGACAAGTCGCAAAGGCACCATAACGCTCCATTGCTGATTTGAAGCTATCAATACACAAGGATCATGGCCATGGGCAAGAAGGCCTACCCAAGGGCCACGGTCAAGAAAGTCATAAAGGCGCATTCGAATATGACCATGTCGAAGAATGCAGATGTCACAGTGAGCACCGACGCGGTCCTGCAAGGGACACACAACTAACATGAGCCGATAGATTTTTCTCAATTACGTCCTTTTTATGGAAACGTATGTGCCCTTCTTTGAAGCTCGTTGTTCATGCTTTGCTGCTAGTTTGCATGCAGGCGAGCAAAGGTTTACCCATTGACCTTATGATAGACTTGTGAAAGAAGCCGCCATCTTTGCAAAGCAGTCCGGCGAGCGAGGGTTGACGGCGAGAAGCGTGAATAAAGTTACCCGAGTAAGCACACTTTATCGTCTTCATCAAAGATGCCTCCTCAAGTTTCCTAATCAATTCATGAAGGATACGCTGGCCAAATTCAAGGGATGAAGAAGGCGCGTCAGGTCTTGCCGCCCAGCGCTATTTTGTCCAAGGCATATTGCCGTTGGCGAACTGTAAACTTTTGTTTGCGTGTTGATACCGCGTTGGGGTTCGGAGATAGTCCGCCTTTGGCGATGAGATCCGCCTATACATATTAAGTCGTGCCAGTTACACCGAACAGCCTTTGTTTACAGACAGTCTCGATGCTTAGAGGCTGGAGCAAGCCGTCTCGGAATCCAACTTGCTGGAGACTTGCGCCAGCGCAAATGACCGCTTCACCGACTTCATAATTCGCTCCGGATAGGCAGCAGTGCAGCAATTTGATAGGATTTGATCACTGCATGACTACAGGCTCCATGACACATGTGAGCAACATATTGGCTGCACAGATTCGGAGGAGCATGGCATAAGGACATTTCTTTGTGTACAACTGTCAACACAACACGCTATACTGGAGCCCGCGGTTGTTCAACAGGCTACAGCTGTGCAGTGTGCGTGCGTTGAGCAATAAAGACCGATTTACGGATTGGCAGCTCCGAACTCGGACCCGAGATGGATGGGCTTGTCAGGCAATTGCGCGAGATACGGTACATTATACATACGATAGCTGGCTGGAGCACGCGCTACACTTTATCGGTATGTATATTGAGCGGGAAAATAGACAGGGCATTAGAGCAACAGAAATTGGTGAAAACTATGCGATTTAGCGAAGTAATTACAGTATTGTGACGCGTGCCATAATCCAGACTTCGTCACATTCGGCAGGTGTGGTGATCTCGTCACCTCGTGGTTCTGTTTGCTTCCAAAAGTGGGCACATGCAGCTGCAGCCTGCCGCCGGCTCAGCTGTTCTGTGAAGGGAGCGAAGCGGTGCCTGTAGCATCAGGCTCCGAAATCCAAGGCAGCCCAGCCTCTAGCTCTAGGCCAGACAGAGTCGCACGCGCTTCCTGCATGCGCTGCTTGGATTGTGATAAAACAGCACCCTTTTTCGTCTCGCCGTCTGAAAGTGTCTCTTCTTCTCCCTCTTCTCCCTCTCTGATACACAACCCGCCTGAGATCTTATCTACACGCCGCCCGCTGTCTTTGCACGTTCCACAGCTTTACATCCCGTGACGACGCATTTAAGCTGGCCTATAGACCCTGGCCCTTCCTCATCACCTCCCCGACCTTCTCCCACAACTTTGTTGCAACGTCAAGTATTATCAGAAATGGCTGCTACAACTGGGACCCAGCCCGCTTCTAAAGGCTCCAAGAAGAAGCTTGCCAAAAATGGTGAAAGCGTCAAATCCTCCGCATCTAGTGCTGGCTCTGCCACTGCTACCGATAGACAAGACGAAGGCTACGAGAGCCCGTACATCAGAGAGTTGCAAAAGTACACACACCATGCCATCTACCCAGTTCTATGTTGAAGCTTCACAAAGCTGACAGACTTTACTACAGAAACATCCGCAACTTGAACAAGAAGATAGTAAGTCACTTTGCGAGTCGATCTAGCCAAGGCCTCAGGCCTCTACGACTTGACCTATCTGGCATGCATGGATGCTAACTGGATGTTACTTAAGACGAATGCCTCCAAAACCGATTCCATTCTGAGTCAACACGCTGGTATACCACTTGATGAACTGGTCAGTTCCAGGATCATCAATACGGACCAGAAAACTCAAATTGAGAAGAAGCCAGCTTTGCAGGCTCAGTTGGTTCAACTGGAAGAGCAGTTGGTGCAATACCAGAAGATGCATGAGCAGTACCGATCGCGCGCAGTAGCGGAAAAGGCCGAATGGGAAAAGTCTCTTGAAAAGGAAAAGGCGGACGCTGTCAGCAAGGCCCATATTGGCTTCCAGCAGTCTTTGAGAGACAGTTTTTTGACCCTGTCTCAATTCTTGAGACTTGCTGCTTACCGACGCGAGGAAGCTAGTGAGACGGAATCGGAGGAAAACCAGTCCATCGAAAGCCAGGCCATCGAGGGAGTTCTGATGGCTATCTATACAGGTGACGACAATGCTGTCTCGTCAATGCTGAAGCTCGTGCACGGGACCGATGACAAAGTGTTGAACGTATCCGGTGAGACACTGCAGACGAGTTGTGAGTGTCTCCATTGTCCTTGTTCCTAATATTCTAAGAGCTTTCCACTGATGAGGGATTGTAGATGCCATCGTCAAGTCCTTAGCCGAGGAGTCCAAGACTTCTCTCTATGAAGATTCTCTGCAGCCGGAAGGGGTAGCTGACGAGGCAACGGCCGATGCTGTCTCAGCGCCTACCGCTGCGACTGAAGCTGCTGACGAAGCGTCTATGATTGGTACACAAGCTGTATCGCATCTCAATGGGCAAGTCAATGGGCACCTCCACGGAGAGGGACTTACCAACGGCGTCACTGTCACTGGCCATGAGTCCCCAGGAAAGGCGAAGAACGGTGTCTCACAGGAACGAACGTCGAAGGCAGAGAGCGGGCCAAATGGCAGCTCTTCTCCAGGTGCCAAGCAATCGCAGTCTTGGGCGGATGACCAGCCCGAGCCTGCTGCTCAAGTAAGATTACACTCTTCGTTCCTTGTTTGAGGGATGGCATTCTGGCGCGCTACTAACATGACCACTTCAGAAACCGCACTCTTCCCCTAACGGGACCCATGATGGATTTCACTCGGTTCAGCGCAACAAGAGCCGTCAAGAACCCGATGGCAGTGGAAACCGGCGAGGTCGTGGGCGCGGGGAGTACCGGGGCCGCGGCGGTCACCGCGGAGATGGGCGTGGCCGAGGCCGTGGACGGGGCGGTGTGCCTTCTCGACCTCGGCGAAACGAAGAAGCGCCTTGATTTTGTTTCAGTGCCTTCAAAGAGGTTTGCCATATCACGAAACCTTGATTGCAAGCACAGCAAGGCGCAATCTGTAAATCATATCAGGCGGCGTTTGGTGGATTTTTAGCTGGTTTCACGTGGAAGTCCAGGACAAATAACGGACATGGGGGTATCGCATCGCAACGGATTTGGAGTCTATGAGAACAATCAGCCCAGCTAGCTGCTGATTTCCAAGATGCTGGCTACGGTCTCATCCGTCATTTAGCTTTGTATCTGGGACAGAAATGTATGTGTAGATTCCCTGTGAGGGGATTTCGAGAGCCTGGTTGGGCTTGTAAAAGAGGAAGAAATGAGAACAATACGACAGCCTTGAATTTGATAGTGGCACTGCCATGGCCGAGAATAATGCACGGCCTTGAATTTAAATCGCACTGGTCGCCATGCAGAAAGAATTCTGTGTTCACGAACCAAGTGGAACATTGGATACTTCTCTCTTAGGTATGAAGTTATATGCTTAAATTTTAATTCTGAATTTAGCTTGTAGGCGCCGGTGACTTGTGCTTAGCTTTGCAGATGCTGGTGTTCACATCCGGCAGCCTGCAGGGATCTTGGTCTGGGAAATGGCGGGGGAAGGCACCAGAAAGGCTGAGAAAGCCTGAAAGGACAGGTGGACGTATCATGGATCAGTGACCAGTGGCCCAGTGACCACTGACCACTGACGAGTGACGACCCATCGAGGGCCCTCTTTGCGGCTCATCCATGGCACTGGGGTGACTGGGCACTGGGCAGAGGCCACATCAACCTCTTGCCAGGCCGACGACTTTCTCTCCATGGGTGCGAAAGCGTCCGACCGTTCATTCCCTATTGTGTGCACATTTTGATTTTACCTCCCATGAACTCATCTCACGCACTGTACACAGGCCTACTAGACAAATTGATACCATTCCGTGTGCGCGTCTCCGCGAGCAGTCTTTCCTCAAGCCTGGCCACAACGACGGCGGTCGGTTCGTGCGCTGCTTGCTGAACTATTTCCCGAAGCGTCGAGTCACCCACGAAGAAACCCGCTTACCATGACTGCGTCTTCTCCGCTGTCGCCATTGGCGATGCTTCTCGGAGTCATCTTCTTCTTCTCTGCTCATGTCTTTGCGGCGGCTGCCGTGCTTGGCGTCGATCTGGGCACCGAGTACATCAAAGCCGCCTTGGTGAAACCTGGTATTCCCCTTGAGATTGTCCTGACCAAGGATTCACGACGAAAAGAAACATCTGCAGTCGCTCTAAAGCCCTCCAAGGCGGGCCTCAAGGCGGGCGAGTTTCCCGAACGATTGTACGGCGCGGACGCCATGGCAGTTTCCGCACGATTTCCTGGCGAAGTCTACCCGAACTTGAAGACGCTACTCGGCCTCCCCATTGACGATGCCGCCGTCAAAGAATACGCTGCTCGACACCCGGCGCTTCAACTGACGGCTCACTCCACTCGCGGTACAGCGTCCTTCAAGTCGGGCACATTGTCTCCGGAAGAGGATGCCTGGACGGTCGAGGAACTTTTGGCGATGGAGCTACAAAGCGTGCGAAAGAATGCCGAAGCTACAGCTGGAGATGGCTCTGTAGTCCGATCCGTCGTCCTCACCGTCCCTCCTTTCTACACTCTGGAAGAAAAGAGAGCCATTCAGTTGGCGGCTGAGTTGGCAGGCCTCAAGGTCTTGAGTCTGGTCAGTGATGGGTTGGCCGTGGGCTTGAATTACGCTACTAGTCGACAATTCCCCAATATTAGTGCAGGCGAAAAGCCTGAATACCACGTTGTTTTCGACATGGGTGCTGGATCGACCAGCGCCTCCGTCTTGCGGTTCCAGAGCCGCACCGTCAAGGATATTGGAAAGTTCAACAAGACTGTCCAGGAAGTCCACGTTCTGGGCAGCGGTTGGGACAGGACACTGGGCGGCGATTCACTAAACTACTTGATCATGGATGACATGGTCACTCAGTTCATCGATTCCAAGGGAGCTCAGAAGATCTCGGCCACCGAGGAAGGGTTCAAGGCACATGGACGTGCCATGGCCAAGATTAGCAAGGAAGCCGAACGAGTCCGACATGTGCTGAGTGCCAACCAGAATACACAAGCTAGCTTTGAGGGCCTCTACGAGGAGGTGGACTTCAAGTACAAGGTTACGCGTGCTGAGTTCGAGGCAATGGCTGAGGGTCACGCTGAAAAAATCGGCGCTGTCATGGAGGAGGCCATCAAGGCATCTGGGGTTGACCTCAAAGACTTGACCTCGGTCATCCTTCATGGTGGTGTCACGCGCACACCGTTGGTGCAAAAGGCCTTGGAAAAGGCCGTTGGCTCAGCGGACAAGATTCGATCCAATGTCAACTCCGACGAGGCTGCCGTTTTCGGTGCCGGGTTCCGCGCCGCCGAGCTCAGCCCAAGCTTCCGTGTCAAGGAAATTCGCATTTCTGAAGGACCCATGTACGCCTCGGGGCTCAAGCGAGCCAAGAGTGATAAGCCCCAGAGACAGCGTTTGTGGACTGCCAGCTCACCCCTCGGTGGAGTGCCCAAGGAGATGACGTTCAAGGACCAGGAAGACTTTGAAGTCACATTCTATCAGCAAGTCGGTGACGATGATCGGGAAACCGCATCCTTGGTGACCAAGAACTTGACGGCGACGGTGGCTGCTATGAAGGATAAATATCCTTCTTGTGTGGAATCCGACATTGTTTTTAAGCTTGGAGTCAAGCTGAGTGCCGATAACAGCGAAGTTCAGGTGGTAAAGGCTGCTGTTGAATGCGAGGCCGAAGTGACTGTCAAGGAGCGCTTGGTCGACGGCGTTAAAAACCTCTTTGGCTTCGGTGGCAAGAAAGAGCAGAAGCCTCTCAACGGTGAGGGTGACAAGGTCGACACCGAAGGTGAATCCGATGGCTCTGAAGAGGGCATGAAGGGGGATGCCAAGTCGTCCGATACACCTCCGGCATCACCTGATGATGAAGCCGAATCTGCAACCTCTTCGGGTGCCACAGAGGCATCGACGCCAGCCGTGGAGGTCAAGGAGGTCAAGAAGAAGCAGGTCGTATCAATTCCAGTTGAGATCGAGTTGGAGAAGGCCGGCGTACCAGGTCTCTCCAAGGCTGAATTGATCAAGGTTAAGGATAGGCTCAAGGCTTTTGCCGCCTCAGACAAAGCTCGATTCCAGCGTGAGGAAGCTCTGAACCAACTCGAAGGATACACCTATAAGGTCCGAGATTCTCTTGAATCGGAGAGCTTCATCGCTGCCTCTACCAAAAAGGAGCGTACAATACTGGCTGACAAGGCTAGCGAAATTGGTGACTGGTTGTACGAAGACGGCGCCGAGGCCACTAGGGACGTTCTCGTTGCTAAGCTCAAGATTCTCCAGGATATCGTGGGCCCTGTCCAAACTAGGATCGACGAAGCCGAGAAGCGACCTGCCAAGGTGGCGTCGCTCCGAGACACGATGAAGCGAATTAGCGATTACGCTGAGACGGAATTCAAGGTTATGGCGGAGTATGAGCAGTGGCAAGCTACTGCCTCTGCGGCGAGCGCAAGCGGATCAGCAACGGACTCAGCCTCGTCTGAGACAAAAGCAGACGATGCCGACGACAAGGAGGCCAAGGATACAGACGCGACCAAGGAACCCAAGGAGGGCGAAGAGGCGGAAGCACAGCCCGTTGGTCCTGTGGCCCCTCTGTTCTCCAGAGAAGAGCTCACGGAACTCGACACACTCCGCAAGTCCACCGAGGACTGGCTCAAGGACATGGAGAAGAAGCAAAGCAAACTATCCGGAAGCGATAACCCAGTCCTCCTTGTCAAAGACCTCAGCGAAAAGACGCGCAAGCTCGACAAGATGAGCCTAGACCTGGCGCTCAAGGGCGTACGCAACTTTGACAGCAAGACCAAGAAGGCGGGTAAGAATGCTAAGAAGAAGACCACCGGGAAGTCGAAGAAGGGCGGTTCAGCGGGGGGCAAGGACAGCGTCACGCCGGAGCAAATGGAGGAACTGCTCAAAAAGATTAAGGAGATGGATGGGGAGGATCTCTTTGGAAAGAACAAGGAGGATACGAAGACGGGGGCGGAGGAGAAGGCAGGACATGATGAGTTGTAGGAAATATGGATGGCTAGATGATGATTTGCTAATGTATACATGTACGACTTGAAGTGGAGGGAAGGATGAGGCAAGATCAAAGATGGGTAGAGCAGCAAGCAAAAATAGAGCTTCAATGTTTATATAACTTTTTAGTTGGAACTTGGGATGTAGGTGATGTGGTTCATTTTGTGGTGTCTCAGGTCGACATTGTTGCCATTTTTGCCATTTACATGAACGAAAGGGAATCAGATTGTAAACGGGTCTGGTACTCCGTATTGTTCAACTTCTTGTACCTACAATCTTCTAAGTTCTACGGAGTAAGCTCTAGAGGTATACCTAGGTATGTACCAGTGGGCTCGTGGTGTTGGAACTTGGACTTAGCCGATCGCATTCCATAGTCAGTTCCTGTGCGATCGGTCTCACCCTGCGAGTCGTGACATCTCCATGATACCTCCGTGAAACTGTCTTAGACGGCTGCAGCCTGTGAATACTGACCACTGAGTCTGACAGCCTGTGACTAGTGGTAGTGGAGTGGTTCAAATGGTAAGTACAGTACATACAAGGAGGTAGGTAGGTACCTATGTAGGTAGGTAGGTAGGTAGGTGACCATTTCCGTTGAACTTGGCACTGGATAATGAAGGGATATGTATTGCGCCTGTCGCGACTCGCCAGTCACACAAGACCAGATGAAACGACACGACGCCAGACATGACGCCAGACACAAGACACAAGACATAAGCATCCATGATCCCACACGCCAAAAGGGCAACGCAACATTTTTTCACACGTCTGGCTGGAAGAGAAACGACAGAATGACTCTCATCCCATCGCATCCCGCAGGCTGCAGCCCCTGGTGCCTTTTTCCCTCCTCTGGTGACTGGTCTATGCAGTCCGATCTTCCCACGGCAGCTGCCACCGGCTGGAAAGGCTCGGCTGATACCAAAACTCTTGTCTTCGTAATCAGCATTCTTCCTGTTCTCTGTCTGCGTCCGTCTTCGGTCTTCCTGTTTGGTTTACTTTGTGCCTTTGTCCAAACACTCACTTTCTAAATTTACACTCACTTCTGGATTTGTCCATTCTCTTATATGTACCTTCTTTCTGAATCCACTCCTTTTTATATCTGCTCCCTGGTTCATTCCCAGTGTTTGCAGTCGCTTAACCAAAAAGATCCTGCCAGTACTCAGCCTACGACTTTACTTGGACGGCCTATTGTCACTCGTTTGTTCTAGGGGTTTCCTAGAGTAGGAGAAGGAGAAACATATATTGTCTTGCGCCCTCCCTTTCTGTCTCTGTCTTCTTCCTTACAATCCTTCCCCATATCCTCTCCTCAACTCTCTTATCTTTCAGGCCAACCCTTCTCACTCACAATGAAGACTCTTGTCATCCTTGCGGCCACGCTGGTACACGTCCTTGGCGCGGCGGTGCCAGCTCAGGGCCACGCAAAGCGCAGTTTCTCCTTGGAAGCGAAGCCCAGCAATGAGGAGAAGCGAGACTTTGCTTCGGACTGGGCTGCTGCCCATAACCGTTGGGGAAGCAGTGCGTCCAAGGCAAACCTGCCTAACAAGAGTGCTCTTGCGGACGGTGGTGAGTTACTGTCCTTCCTGCTAGATACGTTGTTCGAATCGCATTCTGTGGCTTCACTGGCTTGATCGCATCTTGCGCAATGCGGACTCAACACACATGGTTGATGACAAACCCAAGTATTCAGATGGACTAACTTGGCGGTTGGCCTGCAAGAGGGCAGTGCTAGAGCACATTCCGTTCTCCAAGATCAATACTTCGTCACCGACGTCGAGATCGGGACGCCGCCGCAGAAAGTCAAGATGATCTTGGACACGGGATCTTCAGATGTGTTCGTATAGTGACCCCTGACATACGGTGAAGTAACTCGTGTGGAATGTAACGATCAAGTCTGCTAATGAGTATCCATGACAGCTGGGTCCAATCTACGGACACCATCTACCGAGACAATGAAGATGGCCCCTGGGCACCGCAATATATGCCAGACTCATCCGAGACAGCTCAGCGCATCGACGATGCCGTCTGGGAGGTCAAATACCGTGCGTGAGACCTTGATCAATCGATGCTGTTTGCCTCGACGGTTTACGTTGGACAGATCATGACTAACACAGCGGCAACCTGCAGTTGATGGATCATCAGCCGCAGGCATCGTGTATCGCGACGACATGCGCCTCGGCGGCTTCCACATCCCCAACGCGACCATTGAGTCGGCACTGATAATGGCATCGCGTTTCGAGGTCGATGTCAACGTGAGCGGCGTTCTGGGCCTCGCCAAGCAGCTTCCCAATACCATTAGACCCCTTACTCCATCGTTTCTTTCTGTACTTCGGTCGTATCTTCACCGGCCCATCTTCACTGTCGACTTGCGCCGAGACACCGCCAGCCGCTTCGACTTTGGGTACATTGACGAGTCCATCCCCTCGGACAACATCACCTGGCTCAAATCTCGATCCGACAGCCTCCACTGGGACATTGACCTCGACCTCACCTCCTGGGCAGATAAACACCCCGTGTGGATGTACCTACCCTTCCAAGCCACCATCGACACGGGCACATCCCTCATTTTTCTCCCCGACGCCCTCGCCAGCCGATACTGGCTCTCCATCCCGGGCGTACGGGGCAATAGTACCCTCTCCATGGCATACAAGTTCCCCTGTGCGCAGGCTTCTACCCTCCCCGATCTCATGTTCAAGCTCCCTGGCACCGAGCACGTCCTCCGCGTGCCGGGCCCGTACCTCAACTACGGGCCCATTGACTCCGAGCCGGACTACTGCTGGGGTGGCATGCAAAGTGCCTTGGACCTGGGCGTGAGTGTCCTAGGGGATGTAATGCTCAAGGCCATTTTTGTGGTTTTTGATGTGCAGAACAACAGGATTGGTCTGGCTAATAAGAAACTTGGGGATGTATAATCGCCGTCAAGACTCCGTATCACCGTTACGACTTAAAGACTTTTTCTTTTTCTTCTCTTGGACGACCCACATTTTTCAACCTGCTTTATTATTAACAACCGATGGGCTTCTGCTGCACACTCTGCTTTCCTTGCTTTTTTTTCTTTGCTCATCATCTTGTTACTTTTATCTTTGAGTGTGATTATATAGGCTTCGGCATGCCCGTATGTATATAGTTTCTTGTTTCCCGTTTGTCTTTCCTTCTTTTTATTGATCTATAGGGGGATTGGGTCCCCGGGCCCCAGGCCTCATTAGGCCCTCTGCTTATTAGAGTGAGCAGCCATTATTGCTCACGGTACAGATACAGTATGTATACAGGTGGCTAGTTGATAGGGAATGAACAAGAACTCTCACGTTGACTTGGTGTTCTCACATTTCATGTTTGACATGGACATGGATTCATAGGGACTTCTGGCTGATAAATTAGCTTTGTAAACACGAATAACCAATCCATGATGGACGGTCCCAGGAGTATCGTACATGTTCAATGTACGGTTGTGTGTGAGAAGTTTGACGTGTTCCTGGCACCTGCAGAATTCGTGATACGGTTACATGCGTATGTTGTACCATGTATGTACATACGGAGTACATACCTATACATATGTACCAGATATGTAGGTACCTATGTTGTATGTAACGTGCATGGAGCCAGGTCCCATCACGGCCTCAAGTCTGTCTCGGCGACTGTCTTCTGTCAGACATTCCAACTGCACAACATGGAGGAACGTCAACGAGCAAGCGGCAAATGACAGCATTTGACACGATTGAACAAGCGTCATCAGCCTCATGGTGATATATACAAATTCAAAAGCATCATGACCTTGCTTGCAACTGTTCAAACAGGATGAAGAAAAAAGCACTACTTGACTACTGTTGCCCTTGCGGCCCATTTCACGCCATGCCCCCCATTCATACAGTGCTGTGCCTCCCATACATGCGTCTGCTTCTTGCCGTCAAGAGACAGCATGTATCGCCACGTCTCCCCGATCTAGATATTAAAAAGACTTGTACAATTCGAGTTTATTCTGGCATGAAAAGCAGCCCCACCAAGGAATTCGAAATTTCAGGCCCTCGGGCACCATGCCATTCAAAGAAAACAACTCACGCCAATGAAAGGTGATGCACAAACAAGCCGATATAAACAGCCCCGTTGCTGCAGGGAGGCTGACGACTTCGCCATGTCGTGCAGCAAGAGAAAAGAACGCCCAAGGATGATTCGTCCGTAGCGTGCTGGATGATGAACGCAGAAAAAGGAAGACTGACAGTCGGGGAGGAGTGGTATAATGTTTGCGCGTTGGCGGTCTCCCTTGCCCGATGCAACACGACATGATAGCAACAAAGAAAAGAAGAAAAGAGCGAAATGTCAAGTGCCAGAGTCGCCGCAGAGAATCGAGGCGCCAAGTGCGGACGAGACCACAGAGTGGGGTCCTGCAAGATGGGCGCAGCGCAAGAAGAAGCAATGGAGAATGTTTCAGCTGTTTAACGGCTCGCGGGGTCGACGACAGCCACTGACGTAACGGAATTGGAATGCAGCAGTAGAGACTCGAGAGTCGAGACACGAACTAGGGCGGGGGTGGTTGCGTTCACCGATCCGCGTCGTCACCATCTACGATTCGGAGACAAACAGACACAAACAGTCAGCGCAAGGAGTCGACGTCAGCATGAGCACGAGAGGGAAAGTCACCTTCGCTGGGTCCGGGAGTTGGGGGCATATTGCCGGAGCCGGGCGCTGGCTGAGACGCGCGCGCGGTGCCTGGTCGCGACTTGTTGGACTCGTCCTTGGCGGGTGGAGGTGGGGGTGCCACATTGGATGCGAGAGGGCGCGAGGCAGGCTGCATTATTACCCCTTTGTTGCGATTGAGCCGTTGCTCCATCTCACGGAGGCGGGCTTCGAGCTCGGCAAGCTCCTGCGTAGTCTTGCCCACATTCTCGCGTCTGTGTCAAGAGGCTACCGTCAGTCGAACTGAATGTACATCATATCATGACAAGAAAGGGGGTGAGCGGGTCGCTCAGGCATGGAGACAACAAACCTCTGCTTCACCTTTTGGTCCAGGTCGGAGACAGAATTGTCGATGCGGAAGATGTCGCCGAGCTCTTGAGAAAAGGAGCGAGCAACAGTGCTGGAGCGAGGCAAAGATTAGCGAGGCAAAACATTTCAACAGCCACAGGGACTCGGACCATGGGATAAATTGGTCGATAGGCACAAGAGAGCGAGATTGCACCTACGACAAGGGGCGGCGACCATTGGGGACCCAGTCACGATCGAGCTCAGCGTCAGTCATTGTGAATATTTGAGTTGAGGCCCGAGCTATTGTTGGTCGAACACGCTTGGACGGAGTTCGATGGAGACGAAGCCGGATGCCAGAAACAAACAAGTAAATGATGCAGTAAGTCGCGGTCGGAGTAACGCAACGGCGGTGATGCTGAGGGATATAAACGGGCGAATCTGACGGTGGGGGGTTGCAATCCGGGAGCTGAAAAATGCAGACGTCGAGGCCCTTTCGGAAGGTTGCGTTCCGGGAGGCGAAAGAGATATAAAGTAACGAGACGCAGGAAGCGAGGAGAGGAAGAGAAAGAAGAGTCGGGAGTCGGTGGGCCTCTGCAGGTGAAGCTAGAGCTTGCGCTGGAGCCGGCAACGGGGACGTGCGAGATGAGCTGTATGTACATAGCCTGTATGTACTCTGTAGAGCGCAGACAGCGCAGAAGGCACGAGGGGGCTAACGCGCCGTTCCTGCGCCTTTTTGACGGGAGAACGTCACCAAACGGCCTTCTAGGGGCTGTCCTGCTTCGTCCTGCTTCGTCCTGCTTCGTCTTGATTCGTCCAGTCCTGTCCCGAGTGGGGTGTTGGCCTGGCAGGTGCCGCGCTGGATAAAACAACAGACAGACGACGAGGAGTCGGGACAGACGATTAGACGATTAGACGACATGTAGACGGAAAACAGACGAAAAACAGACGACAGTTACTCCGTAGACGACAGGCAAATCACACATGACGGCAGTAGACAGCCTCTCTGTTCCACGTGTCCATCATGTACGCACTGCACAAGTTCCCGTCCTTGTGCGCGCTGCAGCCCCCAATCTCGCCGCAACCCAGCCGCCCAATGGTTGTCCGGCAATCTCCTTGCCCCTGGTGCCGATGCCCGATCGAAGCGTCTGGCAATCTCTTTGCGCAATACATGTGCGCCCACTTCAGACGCGGTACCTGTAGGCTGTAACCTTCTCTTCGTGGCCCTCTCCTTAGATCTTGTGCGAGGTATGTAGTGTGCGAGTTGAGTTGGATTGTAGGAGGTATATTATGTACTTTACTATATACACTTATGACTCGTGAGTTGAATGGCATGGCCTTCAACATGCGTAGGTACTACTAGCACGGGCACTACCTCTAGGTACCACATACCTATCGGATATGCAGTAAGAGGGGCATATGACGTAGCATCCACAGGAGATTGACGTGACTGTGGCACTGTGCATTGCAGCATGCTGGCGTCATGTCGTGTAGGGACTCGGAGAGACACCAGGAACCTACGTTGCATTGCATTATGCATAGTCTTCCGATTAAAACAAGTTAACAACCGACTTATTAGATATGGATTGAAATTGTCTTGTCTGAAATCTCCACTTGTATTGATCCCATAACCATTATTTAGGTTCAATCCCGCCGCCCTTCCGTGATAAAACGCCTGGCCCTACGTAGTGATACACAAAGGAACCGTTGTCCACAAGGTCCTGGGTCTTCCCATGTTGTACAATGAAAGCTGCCCAATTCTCGCCGTGTCACTCCTCTTGGCCTCTTAGACCGTAGCCACAGGCCACAGGTACATGTATGTGCCTCTCACTCTCACTCTCTTCCGTCCTTGCTACTCTCTTCCTATTCGCCTTCGACTCATGAGTCATCCCTCTATGATGATACCTTGTCCCAATTCTATGCATGTGCCATGCTGTGTCCGTGTGTTCTGCGCTCCACCTGTCGTCTTCCAAAACACAAACTCGGTAAAACCCCAGCCCTTGCCTGCTGCGGAGGACCTCGTTGGAAGGGTGTTATTTATCCAAAAGTTGTATGTACCCTGAGTGTGACGTCTCCAAACACGAAACTAAACAGAAACCCCGAATCCCATGAATAGAAACAAGAAAGAATCCCGATCCAAAGAAATGCCCTAAACGTTAATGGAAGCCAAAAAAAAGCCAAAAAAAAAAGATCCAAAACATAAAGCCGAAAGGCAAAAAAGTGAAAGCCACACGAAGGAGGAAGGGAAGAAAAACCAAGGCGTATACACCTCTATGAATGCAGTTCGTTCAAATCGGGGCCATGCGCTGCAGGCTCGACGCGGTATAAGTATCGTGTGCTTCCCGAAAAGAGAAATATGCCCTGGGCGTCTCCACGAGGTGTGAAATATCTCGATTGGCACCGATTTTGGGCTCAAGATATCGGGAGTCGTGGTCAGCCTCGGCGCATGTTCCTGTGCGCGGGTTTGTGTGTGTGCGTCACTCCAAAACAGTAAATCCAAGAAAAGGCCATCACTCTCATCACAGCCAACTATCCCGAATAGGCCACTTAAACGGCGACTCACACTCCCCCTTCTTCTTGATCCAATCCGAAATCTTGGCCGTATTCCACCCACTCATATACCGCTTCGAGTCGTCCTTGTCCGTCTTGGTCGGATGTCCATGCCTCAGTTTGTGGCCAACCGCACACAGATGGTTCTGGTAGCGGAACTGGAAGCAGTCGTCGCGGCTCAGACAGGCGTTCCTGCAGTCGTCAAAGCTTCTCCAGGCCACGGCTTCTTCGTCGTTCAAATCGTCCTTCTTGGCTCGTTTGAGCTCGTGTTCCGCGTAGTCGGCCAGGGTCTCGTTTAGGTAGAAGACGTCGTCGCTGAGGTTATCCCAGTCGGGTCGGGCGGCTTTAAGGGTCGAGCCCACGAATTTATGGTATAGGTCTTTGATGCGAAGGGGATGTTCGAAATTGCGCTCTTTCTCGAAGGCGTAAAGTTCGGAGATTTCTTCGGCGCTTACGTGGTGCATGGTGGTGATGGGTTGGCACCATTCGTTATCGTCGTAGGGGATGGTATGGGGCTTTTCGCCATTGATGATGGGCCACTATCAGACGTTAGCCACCTGACATGACAAAGCTTGGAAGCCGCCTCTGTGTACTGCAGAAAGATTCCATTACAAAACAAGAGTCAGACAGGTCAGGAACTCACTGCATTGACGACCTCGATGCCAGTCTCGTCTTTGAGCGCTTGCGACCACATGGCATCACCACAGCAAACGTGCTGAACTGGCTCATCATACTTGTTGGCGACATTCTCCTTGCCGTGAAACATGGCATGCATGGCGGCCTGGGAAACAAGGTAGCCGCTTCCACCGTGTCCAAAAGGTAGCTGGCCCAGGTAGGCAACACTGCCGATGTAGTGCGGCTTCTGGGGATCCAGATTCTTCAACCACTCCATCATGGTTGGATAGGCAACATAGGTATCAGCGTCGACGAAGAGATACCAGTCGTAGTCGGGCCGTATCCTGTACGCCTTCTCGGCCATGTGGATGTTTTTGTACTTGTCCAGATTCCATCCCTGCTTGGCCGTGTCGAAATGCTTGTTGCATTCTCCTTGGTCGACGGGACACTCCTTTTGTCGGAGATACAGCTCAAAATCCTTGTTGGTATGCTTGACCTCATCAAGGACTGTGTCGAGGCTGTCGAAAATCTGGTATCCCCCAATTTTCTGCTTCATATCACTAAAGATGAGGAAGTCGGAGAGGCATTTCAGAGCCGTCATCAGCTGGGTCGGAAGCCTGGAGTACGCCTCAGAGGCGCCGGTCTTCATGATGGTCAAGACGTTGGAGGTGTTGGGGAAGTTGGCGCACTCGCCGAGCGCAATTGCTTTGTAGGCGGGAGCGATATTTGGGCGGTCGGTAGGAATCGCGCCATGAACGACGGGAGCTTGGTCGCCTGCGCTATGGCCTCCAAGGTTGGGCAATTTATTGCGAAACCCAGACGTGTCGCAGTAGCTTCCCGCTTCACAAAACTGACCGATGTTCTTCGCACTGAGTAGCACGACGCCGATGAATGAGAAGACGACAAGGAGGGACAGGAGCCCTCTCTTGGAAAGAAAGCGTGGTGCAGCCATTGTGTCGATCATCCGGGCGAATGGCCAAGGCTGCTTGTTCAATGGCCCGACTATCTAGTACCTAGGCCAGATGGTGCCGCCGAGTTGTGATAAGAAATGGAAGAATCGTCGGCGGCCGTCTCGTATCAGGTCACAGGTGGACAGAGCTAGCCACGTAGGCCGGACGCCAAACTCACAGAGGCCACGAACGTATCGTTAAACGTCCAAGACGACCAAAAAAGAAGGGACACGGACGAGAAGCGATTTGGCCATGCAGGCGTCAAGGGAATTGCGACTCTTGGAACTTGGAAGAGAGCAAGAAAGCAAGAAAGCAGAGAAAGTGAACGGGCAAAGGGACGTAGAGCCTAGAGGAGCAAGGGAGCAAAAGAAAGCAAAGGGAGCCGATTTGAACAGGTGTACAGAGTAGCGTAGATAGAGAGGGAGGTTGTAACTTGTCGCAGATGGAGGTGTCGAAGATGGAGATTGTCGCAGGAAGAAGAGAAAGCTTGCTCACACAGTCCACCCGCAGAAACAGACCAGATGGCATCTGCTCAGCATCTGCATTCTGCACAAATGCGTGGAGCGTGGCGTACACGGTACCACTAGGTACTTACTCCGTAGTCCGTGTCCGTACCTCTCTCCACGGGAATTGGCGGCGCGCCCCCGGAATGCCCGAAGCGGATGACTAGAGGGCGAGCCAATCGAGGAGAGCTCTGCGAGCACAGGACAAATTTGTCGACCGCTCTGTGGCCCCGGCCCAACATCCCGCAACTCGGCAGTCGATCTGGCACTGGCAGCGAGGCAGGTACAAAACTTCTGATGATGTCTTTTTCTTTCACAAGCCGTTCCATCGTCGGATGCTCGCCCCCTGTTCATATCAATCAATATGTACGTATGTACATATGTGCGACACCTAGCTCGCGCCGGTTAAATGGGTCCGTCATCTGCTTCCTCTGTTTCTTCCATCTTTCTCTGTTTCACCTTCCCCGGTCATACGCTCCCGGGCGGCGGGACCCAACAAGACAGCAGATGCGCGTTTTGATCTCGGGAGCGGCGGATCATGGCGTAGGTACAGTAAGGTACCTGTCGTGGACAGGGATGCGCAATAGGTACCTAGGCTGCTCTGTCGCTCATAATAAGCGACGCGTGCTGGCTTGGGTATGTGCATAGGTACCTACCTACCTACCTAGGTACATACCTAGAGGAGGTATGTACATACGGAGTAGGTATGTAGCCAGAAGTTTTGCTGAGGAATCAATACATCATCCAGGTAGTGATGCACATTGCACGGTGGCACCAATGCGGCGTGAGGTTGGGAACGCCACAGGACAGTCGATGCAGCGCGCTTTCAATTGACGAGCCGCCTCATCGTCAGACTGGCAATCAGATTCGATTTCACACAGTCAACTCAGCTGAGGCTGCCTGCTGCCTGCTGCTATCTGGACAACAGCCGGCCACACCCTCTTCTCGCGACCCCTTCTTGCCGATCGCGCCCCAAGCAGGGCTGCAGGAGGAATGTGCCATTCGCAGGATGGACAACCATGGGAAGTCTGTTTTATCGTAACGTTCAGAGTAGGAACATAGGTACACACGGTACTCCGTACATACTCCGTACATATGTACATACATATGTACAGAGTACTGAGTACCTACCTACACAGGTATGTACTGCGACGTCCGTACGGAGTACATGTGCGCAACGTGCAAGAGGTCGACTCGGCTCAGGTCGGCTGTATTTGCGAATCGCAGCTTTGTCTCGAAACGGTTTCTCTGCTTGCAAATAGGCAGTTGTGCATATTCATGCGTCCTCCGGATGAACCCCCGTGCCTGCTCATGGCCCATGGGATTTCCGAGTCGTCCAGTGAACCGATACATACCTCTATATCCGTATCGTAGGTACTACATACCTTAGATATGTACGTGTGTAGATAACCTACTCCGTACACGAGTATGTACCTAGGTACGTACCTAGGTTAAGGTATGTACGGAGTTCGTATGTATCAAATGCCGCCCAGAATATGGAGTACATACATACATACATATCTTAACCAAATCTATTCCCGATAGGTCGGTAGTTCACGGTAAAGTCGTGGGAGATAATCGACGCCGGCATCCCAGGACGATGAAAGCACATTTGACAAAAACGTGGAGCAGAGGCAAAGCGACAAGGGCCTCCCTCTGATAAGGAGCAGGTCGTCTTGTACTCCAGGGTACAGAGTACCTGCTGCATGAAATCACTCGTGGGCGTCCTTTTCAAAAGGTTTCGCCCACGAGTAGTCAAGACAAAAAGAACATGGAACTTCAAGAAACTTTGCAGTCACAAGCTTATTCAAAACTTAAATCAGAAGTCTCATCATCAGGCCTGCACTCCGGGAAAATAACACAAAACGCCACATTGGACCCATCTTGGATCACCACACGTATAATAAACTTCACTTTCAAGTTACACGCCAAACATTTGCAAGGCTGAAGGTGCTCCAAGGCGGTCTGGCACTTCGCCATATGTTTGGACCCCGTTCAAAGGTCTGCTGTTTCAGGCATGACCAGAGATTCTCAATGGGATTCGGGTCAGGGCTCTATGGCGGCCAGTTCAGACTCCAGAGGGGTCACGACTCACCCCTAATATAGGTCCTCGAGGCAAATTTTCACACGATCCTGACTGTGTAGCCGGCAGATTGTCGTGCATACTCCGTAGAGATAGTGTAACTATCGAGCATGGTTGAAAGGTATTCTTCAACTGATCACCTTGAACGGCTCCTGTGAGTCGTAACACCGCCTCTCCTTGATTCAGTATCTCCTGAGACCCTGGAGAGGACGACGAGAGGACCACGATTGTCGTACATAGGTAGGTAGGTAGCATACTCCAGGCCAAAACATGAGGCGCGCACGTCTCTTGAAGCTCTCTGGTGGGAGTGAATCTTAGCTAACTACACGCGATCCCTACTGCGTACCGTCGATCTATTTTGAGTGGCCTCAAAGGGTCTGGTGGCATCGCCATGGCTGCTCAAAGATGATGGGTTGGTTTGTGGATGAAGCTGCCTTGACGCGTCGCGACGAGTCGTGAGTCGAGAGTCGTGAGTCGTGAGTCGTGAGTCGTGACATAGGTACCTGTCCTTCCAGTACGTCACGTGATAGTGCGTCTCCAGCCAGACAAGCAAAGAAAAGAATAAAAAAGAATAAACAAATCCACCAAAGAACGATGCCTGTAATCATGCAGTAGAAACGAAGGGTTGTAACTTGTAAGTGCTATCATACCTGCAGTACCAGGAACATAGCCTCCATTGAGTTGTTCACACATTTCGGGCCAATCCATCTCAGCCGTCCAATAACGCGTTATTGATGTGATGACGACACAAAGTCCTCAGTACATGAGCAGTACATACTGCAGTCCAACTCCTGCCAAGGCCGCAAGTACAACAAACGACAAACTGCACTAACAGCTGTCAGCGACACATCGTTGCGCTGCATATCCGTCGCATCTTACGCAGCTACGCAACTGCGTACCTCGTACCTGCCTGCAGTACAATCCATCTGTAGCAACGTTGTAGCACGGTACGGAGCATAAGCTATGGACAATGTCGCACGTGGCTCCCGCCGCGCCGGCCATGTCGCGGCTACTACCACGGCGGCCTCTTCAGAAACAGAAGGAACGCAGCAAAGGCCATCGCGACGCTCACAGCAGCAGCAGCAGGAAGAGAATCCGGACGCGACGATTGTGACGCCAGAATCCGGCGTACTGCGGTATAGTGCGCAGGCAGCGCCTCCGCTTCGGAGAGAGCATCCGCAGCAACGCCAGAACCATAGACGAAATCAGCACCAGAACCAGATCCAGAACCAGGATCAGGACCGGGATCCGGATTGGAGACAGGCACAGGCACAGACACAGGCACAGGAACAGGAACAGGAACAGGTGACGCCAGAGATTTCGCATCGGACGCCTGATCGGGGGTTTGGGGAGGACGGTTCGTCGCTGGGGGTGGCGGGTGTGGCTCCGCATCCGTTTCGACTGCATAGAAGTAAGTAGATTGTTCTTATTTCCTTCGTTTGTCTTTTCCGAGATCACTTGCTGGATGAATGGTATGGACAACGTGTTGTGGCAAGATGGTGCCTGTCGTTTGTGATAATCATATTGTTGCGTCATGTCCTGGCGCACAGTTGTCCGCAGCATCAAGACTGGTTGCATTCGCATTCTGTCTGCTCACATTTCAGGAGACTCAGGCCATCTGACTCTCACCTTTGGACAGGAGTTCAAGAATGAGAAACACCAAAGCCTGGTTTCTTAAATGTCACTTCTGGTTCATTGCTCCGTTTAAGAGGCCCTCAGCCTATCCATCGCACGCATAATACTAACATGCTGCCCTCGCTACCTTGACCTTCCTCAAGCCTCCTCGTACACAGCCACACGACTCAGCATGCCCTACGATTCAGACGACTCCGGCTCTGAGCCAGATGTCAGCATTCTGGCCATGGCTAGAGCGCGACGCACCGCCATGATGGACCAGCAGAGGCGAGCAGCCTACGAAATGGAAGCAGGACCGTCGCAGGCACCATACGAGGACGAACACACGAGCATGGATGTCGCTGAAGATGAAGCAGTAGAAGCAACTCGGGGAGGCGAAGAGGGAGGAGAAAGGAGAGAAGAAAGGGGAGAAGAAAGGGGAGAAGAAGATGAAGATGGCGACGAAGATAGCGACGAGCCCATGAGCCTCGTCGATCCTGCCGATATTGGACTCAAGGAGATTTCGAATCTGGGCCGCTTCACCGTCAGCAGTCATAAGCCAGGCAGTGGCGTGGAGGAGCTACGGAGCGATGATCTTAAGGTGTTCTGGCAGTACGTTTCAACAGGACCCCGACTCCCGACAGCAGCTTGACATGCAGACTGGCGAAAACCAAAAAAAAAAAAAAAAAAAAAAAAAAAAAAAAAAAGGAAACGACTAACATGCTTGCACCAAAATGCAGATCCGATGGCCCCCAACCTCACAAACTCACCGTCTACTTCGTCAAGCGCGTCGGCATCCGCGACATACGCTTCTACGTCGACTGCAACGAAGACGAATCCTACACGCCCACCAAAATCGTCTTTCAGTCCGGCACTAGCGAGAATAATCTTCTCGAATTTGCCAGCATGACTCTCGACAGTCCGACCGGATGGCAGCAGGTTCCCCTCGCCGGCGTGGGGGGCGAACCCGACGGCAATACCCTCATCTCGTACGTGCTGCAGATGCAGATCCTGGAGAATCAGCAGAACGGGAAAGATACGCATTTGAGAGGCATTAAGATCTATGCGTTTGACTCGGATGTCGTGCAGGCGGGGCCTGTGCGCAGAGGAGGGGCGGCAGCGGCGGCGGCGGACGATATCGACATGGCTGACTCGAGCTTGAGTAAGGATTCTGGAGTGTTGGCTAGTGGTGCGTGGGGTTCGGGAGATGCGCTGGGGGATATGGCGAGGAGTTTGGCTGCGGCGAGGGTGGAGGGCGGGGAGGCGGGATTTTCGATTCCAGAGTTTATGAAGGAGCCGGAGATTCGGTAGAGAATGGGCGGGCAGGCAGGTAAAGATTTTGGGGGATGTGAGTTGTGGTGTTTTGGTGACGAAATATCGGTACGTATGGCATTTTTTTTGGGGCGACTGGTTTTCTTTTGGGGAGAGCCTGTACATTTTATGACACATGTTATGACGCATTATAGGATAGCGGGTTTGATACACTATAGACAGATGGGTGGCTGATGCTGGACTGAAGCATGCCGTGGGTTACGGGTAGAGTCCAGAGGAGGATAGAGGCACCCAAGGACACAATTCCTAACGCCTTTTGGTTATATTGAGTAAGTACATGGTTACTACGTACTTAGGTATAACAATGGCATGCCATCACCTGCCCATCACTGGGCATCCTCTAAAAAGACAGCGTCGTTGAAGACAATGACACTAGGCCTCCGTGGAATGCTTAAGAAAGCACGAACAGCACTTCACACGTAAGACTAGAAATGCTTCCATGGGTAAACCACCCCGTTGGCAAGGCAGACATGGGCTGCTGCAACCTGGCTACCTAACATGGGCGTTCTTCAGAAAGATTCAATGACGGGTACGTGGTTGTAACTTGTGGCTCTTCTCCCCATCGAGGTGGCAAACGCGGAAGGATTTCAAAAGACGGGTCATGCGACTGGCGTCCAATGATGATAAACGAAGTTCAATGACGTGAGAGGGGCCTTTGAGCACTCAATAGTCGGCCAGCAAGTACCATCAGGTAGGCTCTGATTGAGTCTGTACAGACTCACCAGCTCATAACTTATTTTAAATTTATTACAAGATATCTAGTATCTAGAGACGAGAGGTAAGCGACTTCCCTTACTGGCTGTGAGCGAAGAATGGCTTGGCTTGGCATTATGTAGGTATGTACCAGGTATTTAGGTACCTATTACACTGAGCCGCGCGGAACCGCTTCAGCCTCCAACTCCAAGGCCGAGGCGGACATGATGGAAGTTCTTATTAGTTGTGACTTGTGACATTGTCGCTTCTTTTCCGCCTTGCCAATCCAACTCCAAGCTGTTGAAGTCGGATTGAAAAAGATCCACTTATTCCCGTCACCGTCACCCGATCTCCTCCTTGGACGCTGGAAACGTGCGGATGACATCGCCGACGTTGCTGAATGCAGCTCTCCAGAGCTCGCGCGGAGGAGACGGTGCAACAACGTGCTGGCAAGGCTTGATCGATGCTTATGGAAGGGGGGGATATGGGCTATCCCGGGTATGGTGATGCCTACTATCTCATCAATCTGGCTTTTCTGACCTGGTAGGCTGTAAATACGTACATGCATCTGGCTCTTTTCGCCTGGCAGGCAATATTGGAAAAAATATCGAGAGCCTCCTGTCCTCAATGCTCATAGACAGTGATAATCATCATGAACACAGACAGGCCTGTCTTCACGCCTTCGGGTCATCAGCAAGCCTTCAAAAGCCATTCGCCAGCCATCCGCCCGTCATTCGCCAGCAGTTTGCCACCATGTTTTTCGCGCTCTCGTACTCTCGGCTTATTTCTACATACCTAGCATTCCCAGCTTCTAGCATTCCTAATCTTCTACTCTCCCTTCTCTTCTGATTGATTCAACTTCCCTCAACTTTCGACTTTCTTCTCGACAGCTCGTGCTCGCCTGTTATTTAGTTGAAGTCCAGGTCCTGCTCGACGAACTTGTGACTATCACGGACGCTGCGTATCTCCGTCGTGAAGCTACAGATCAAGCTACACATTAGTACTCCCTTCGCCATCACATCACGAGCGACCACGTTTCAGTCATCATCTCTTCCCTTACTTCCTCCGCAGCACCCATCATGGCCGATCTGGACGGTGGAGGAGGAGGCTCCTCCAGCAAGGCACCCGCGCCTGGTTATGAGACTGGGCCCAAGATGGAAGTCCAGCCGCCCAGACAGGAAGATCTTCAGCAGAGCTATGCGACGCTCATTGGAAACGATTCGAATCCAAAGGGCTTTTACGGTGGCATGAGTGAGTCCTCCTTTTGTTTCTTAAACTTTAACAATTCACAACAACCACAGTCATATTCAAGATAGAGCTCTCCAAGATGGACACGGACATTGAAGACTGACATCGTGTTAGTCAATGCCCTCGGCGCCTGCATCGGCACCCTGGGAGCCATTCCTCTCGTATTCTGCTGCCCAAACCCGTACAAAAACGTGCATCAGGGCAACGTCGGCCTCGTCACCAAATTCGGACGCTTCTACAAGGCCGTCGATCCCGGGCTCGTCAAAATCAATCCCCTGAGCGAGAAGCTGCTCCAGATTGATGTCAAGATCCAGACGTCCGAGGTCCCCGAGCAGACGTGTATGACCAAGGATAATGTCAACCTGCGCCTGACCTCCGTCATATACTACCACATTGTCGCGCCGCACATTGCCGCCTTTGGAATTTCCAACGTACGTCAGGCGTTGCTGGAGCGCACACAGACGACGCTGCGGCATGTCATTGGAGCGCGGATCTTGCAGGACGTGATTGAGCGGCGCGAGGAGATTGCGGCGTCGATTCGCGAGATTATTGAGGATGTCGCGGCGGGTTGGGGGGTGCAGGTCGAGAGTATGCTTATCAAGGACATCATCTTTAGCCAGGAGCTGCAGGAGTCGTTGTCCATGGCCGCGCAGAGTAAGCGTATCGGGGAGAGTAAAGTCATTGCCGCCAAGGCAGAGGTATGCCAACAAGCAGGAAACACCTACATATCCATATACGCCTTCCGATCGGCGATCTCTTCCTCTCCAGACCTTATGCTTTGCTTGACATCTATGGCTTTGCCTACTTAGGTACTTTTTTTTTTTTTTGCATGCCTTACGTGCTAACTTCTCCCAGGTCGAAGCCGCCAAATTGATGCGCCAAGCTGCCGATATCTTGAGCTCCGCCCCTGCGATGCAGATCCGATATCTCGAAGCCATGCAGGCTATGGCCAAGTCCGCCAACAGCAAGGTCATCTTCCTGCCTGGCGCGCATCAGAACCTCCAAGCCAGCTTCAACGCCCTCGGGTCGGGAGATGATCCTCACCAAGGCACATGGACCGGGGCCGGGGCCGGCGGGAAGGAGATGGGGAGTGACTTTGGAGGTCAGGACCCTGCGATGCAGACTGCCATTAGCGCTCGTGTTATAGAGAACATCTAAGACGGTGTATTCTGTACTCCGTACGTGCGATGCATTTCCTCCCGCTCTGCTTTTCGTGTCTGGCAGAAAGAAAAAGAAAAAAAAAAAGATCGTTTTCTTTGATGAACAGGGAAAAGGAAGATCAGTTGTGCACTAACTCGGAGCTTTGTTTTGGTCCCACTAGTGTGGTCTACTTGATCAAGAACGCTCCCTTGGACCCTTTAGGGCAATCCCTGTATCACACCCAGGGGAGAGTCCTGGACGATGCGACCGACTGTCTTTTTCGTCACCAAAGGCACACACTACATACGCTATCTCTGCTTTTTGATCTCTGATCGTGATCTTCTCCGCAGCCTGTCCAACACCTTACACACACGAGTATAGGTACGTGATGAAGGCATTCGATATCCGTTTATACTCGCGACATTGAGCACCGACACAGGACACTTTACCATCCATCTACCTATATCCCCGACATTGAGCAAAGATTTCATACCCTCCATACTCGAGATTTGAGCTCGGCCATTTCAAATGCTTGTATTACTGATGCTGAACGACAACATTTGATCCGTCTGTCTTTGACGTTAAGCAACGATATCAATATATCCTCTATACGCCCGCTGTTGGCTTTTTTCCTGTTCTTCGCGCATTGAATAATAAATATCCTTCGCTTTTGTTCTTCTCTTTCTCTTCCTTCAACTTCTACTTCTTCTTCTTCTTTTTTTTCCCCTTTTTTTACGGTTCTTGTTGTTTCTCACGATAGTCTAGCGTCCGTTGTTGTGGCAGGTTCGTAATGTTCGTACATATGATTGCACAGGCACTGTACACATCACTGCAGATATGTACGTGAGAGAGCTGTGTACACACAAAGATCACGAAACATGTCTAACAGGTACTAAGATACCGCATAATGATATTATAAGGAGGGGAACTAGTTAGGTTTCAATGCGATTTCATGCCCAAAGCGCAGCCACTTGGGCAACAAATTCTCGTTAACGTCGCGTGAAGACACCAATGCTATTTGTCACAGTCGCTCTGATAGCCGTTGAATGATTCAGATTTATGACCCTATAATAGACTTTAGTTCATCCCATCCAAACCTGTCACGTCGCAGTTACACATGCACCTTTCGGCCGAGCATACAAGCATACGAGCATTCTGAAATGCCACCACCCACCCTCACATTGAAAGACGTTATCACAAGACCAGCCACAGCTTTGTAATATAAACCGTGATAAAGGTAAAACTAAATACATAAACCAGGTTCCAGATTCAACAGCCATTTACGCCAATTACCGTAAAAAAAAAACCAGAAATTCAAACCATCCCTAAACGCCGTCACAGACTGACAAGAAAAACATTGAAGATCTCCGGGAACCTAGTCAAAGCATCGCCCCAAATAAAGCACAAATCAAATCATAGCATCTCCAAAACATCCGAGATAAGTGCAGGCTCTGTCTGGACTCTAGCTTCTCCCTTTTTCAATTGCCTCTGCATTCTCTTTAAGAGAGCTTCTCAGGCGAGTTGCCTGCTAGAAGCGTTGAGGACGCGATAACTTCTCTTCCGACTTGGACTCTACTCAACATCAGAGTGGCGCTTCTTCTTCTTCTGTCTCTTCTCTTTCTTGGCCTCAGCCGCATCCACCTCATCATCGTCGTCATGCTTTCTCTTCTTCTTCTTCTCGGGGCTGGGTGCGGGTGCGGGTGCGGCCTTGGATGGCGTGGATTGCGCTTCGGCTTTTCGAAGCTTCTTCAGCTCCTTCTTGCTGAAGACCTTGGGAGTTCCGTCCGCATTGACTTGGACGTCACCACGCTCGTACTTTCTCTTGAACTTCTTGACCGACAGACCAGATAGTTCAGCAAGACGCTCGTACTCGGCACTCGACAGTTTAGCAACCTTGTTGGCAGGGGTGGTGCCATCATCGTCGCTGTCATCATCCTCGGCATCCTTCATCTCGTCATCTGAATCCTCTTGCACAACTTCAATCTTGGCTTTCTTCTCCTTCTTGGATTTCTTGGAGGTGGCAGCATCGCCGTTAGCTTCACTGTTAGTGATACCGTCGGCGTCCTTGTTGTATCTCTTGGTCTCCTTGAGCATGAACGAGCCGACACCAGTCATCTCACCCGAGGGAGCCACGTTGGCACCTTTGGGCAGTGGTGGCTTGCCCTCAAGCTTTCGCAGACGGTTCTCCAGCTTGATGCGGGCGGACAGACCGAGCATGGCGCGCTCTTCATCATCTTTCTCGTCCAGGTCGCCAAGGGCGTCGACACGCAGCCCCAGTGCAGTCTTGGCCGCCAGCATACGAGCAATCTTGCCCTTGTTACGGCCGGTCGCCTGACCGATCAAAGAAGAGTGGTAGATCAATCCGTATTTGGGTGTGTCATGCTTGGTCTTGAGAGCACGGAACAGTGCCTTTTCAGCACCAAGGATCTGGATGGTGGAACCTGGCGATTTGGCGAGATTGATGAGAGATCCGGCGTGGGCGATCAGCCTAGCACCAACCAGGTATCCAACGAGCGCTGACAGGTTAGGGGCAATAGCGCGCATACGGTTCTCCAGGTAGGAGGAGAGCTCGGCACGGTACTCGGAATACCTAATGACCTGCTCAGCCAGGAGCTTGATGTTCTCCAGATCCTCCTCCATAATCTCTGTGCCCATGCTAATCTCTGCAGCAGCCTTAATGGCAACCTCGACTTCTTCAGGAAGAATCTCGGAGAGGTCAGTGTCCGACACGTTGGTTCGCATACCCACAGCGATGATAACACGTGCGTAGGCCAGGTTATCGTTCAAGATCTTGGCCATTTCGGGGAAGTGCCATCCGTACCACTCCTTGGTTCGCATAGCATACACGTTCAATTCCTTATCCATATCATCAAGAAGCTTGACTGCTTGGATAATCATGGAGTCGACCTTGTCGGCAGAGAACTTGAGCTTGTGGCGAGACATCGAGTGAGAGAGACCGAGCGACATGCGATCGACAATTGACTGCTCGAGACCAGGAATAAGCGATGAGAGGTGTTCTCGAATTCCTCGAAAGACTTCCATAGTGTTGGAACCAGCCACGGGAGAGATGTTGAACTGGGGAAGATTAGAAATGGCAGTTCCCAGCTTGATGTCGGCGACAGCGAGGGAAGCCTTTTTCTCGCTCTTGATGTCTTCGAGAAGGGTCGCCAAAAGCTCGGGCACTTTGCCCTCCTTCAGAGAAGCGGCCTCTTCGAGTGCCATGGCAGCGCTGTCGAACTTGACGAATTTCTTCAATTTCAGCCTGGACAGATTTCAAGTTTTTTTTGTTAGCGTGTTTTTCATTGGCCATTGATCCAAGACGAGACAGGTCGCGAAAGGGGTTTCTCACATTTCAACCAGTTTCTCGGGACGACCGAGCTCAGCGGCAAGGTCTTCATTCTTGAAGAGTTTCTTGTCCGCAGCCTTGAACAGGCCATAGCTGTGTTGCGTTAGTCACAAAGATGCTCTTGTATGCACACAGGACTCCGTCTCCAACCGTAGGGCCAGAGCTTGGCAGAGAAAGAATGCTCACCCTGCAGGCGTTTCGGCAAGAACGAAGAGAGACATTTTGAAATGATTCGGTATCCCTCGTACGATCTTGCTCCGGTCGATGGGGGGATCTCCTTCCGGTTGAGGCGCAATTGCGGTTGATGTGCGCACGCAGACAAAAGGCGATGGAAATTTTTCATTTAACAGGAAAGAGCTTCGGTCTCCACTCGAAATTTTTGGCTTCAGGCTCGCACTAGTGGACAGCCGACTGAGCGGGCTCCGGCGTCTCTTTAATCCGAATGACAAAGTCCTGGACTCCTGGTGGAGCAATTCACGTGGCGTTTGTGCGAAGCAAGGCGGGATTGGGGCATTTCATGCGTAATGGCCGGCCGAAGTCATCTGCGCGAGCCCTCACTGCTCAGCCATATCCACAGGCAATCTACCTGCTCGTTGATACGCCTCCTCGGTTCATGACCTTCCCCTAAACAAGGATCATTACTGAGGCGATAACAGGCAACATGGAGGGCCTCTTTTTCAATGTGAACAACGGGTCTGTCAATTTCACGCGCATATGAAGAACGGGAGCGCAACTGACCTTGATACCAGCTACGTCGAGGGCATCGTGCGAGGATACCGCAATAGCTTACTGACCGGCTCGTCATACAACAATCTCACACAATGCGAGACTATTGATGGTATGGCACACGATATTTTGGACGTGTCATGCAGCGACGCGATTGCTAACGCAAGGATACAAGATCTGAAACTACAACTTGGACCTGCATACGGCGACTTCCTCGCCTCCCTGCCGCCTAATCCGTCAACATCCAGCCTTGCAGCCAAAACGACAGATAAGCTAGTGTCCGAGTTCCGATATGTACGAGCCAACGCAGTGGGTTCCTTGGCCCAATTCATGGACTACGTCACATACGGGTATATGATCGACAACGTGGCTCTGCTCATCACCGGCACCCTCCACGAAAGAGATACTCGAGAACTCTTGGAAAGATGCCACCCCCTAGGATGGTTCGAGACGATGCCGGTTCTTTGCGTTGCCACAAACATCGAAGAGCTTTACAATAGTGTTCTGATCGAGACTCCCCTCGCGCAGTACTTCAAGGGCAGTCTCAGTCATCAGGATTTGGACGAACTCAACATCGAAATCGTGCGCAACACCCTGTACAAGAACTACCTCGAGGATTTCTACAAATTTATCAATTCACATCCCGAAATGGTTGGCACGCCAACGGCAGAAGTGATGTCAGAAATTCTCGAATTCGAAGCCGATCGAAGAGCTATCAACATTACCCTGAACTCCTTCGGCACCGAATTGGCGAAGGCGGACCGTAATAAACTCTATCCGGGCTTCGGAAAGCTGTTTCCCGAGGGCACGCTCATGTTGTCTCGAGCAGATGATGTTGAAGGTGTTCGCCTGGCTGTTGACGGCGTTCACGACTACAAGTCATTCTTCGACGCCGCGTCACTTGGTGGTTCATCTGGTCCTGGAAACATGGGAGGCGGCGCATCGGATGGGAAAACCCTGGAAGATATGTTTTATCAAAAAGAAATGGAGATCTCGAAGGCCGCATTTACGAGGCAATTTACATTTGCCATCGTATACGCATGGGTGAAATTGCGAGAACAGGTGAGATCCCCTCGTAAAGCTCCTTTGGGCGCGATACACCCCTCGAATCAGTTACACTAACAACGTGAAAGGAAATTCGAAATATTACATGGATTGCTGAATGCATAGCCCAGAACCAGAAGGACCGCATTGGCAACTATATCAGCGTGTTTTGAGCTGGTGCAGACTAGGCCGCTCGTTTGTTGTTATTCGTTAGCATCGTTTGTTGTATATTAGATCGCCTCAAGCACACAAGCACAAAGTATAATGGCTTGCTCACAGCATTGGCGCACAACTTGGCAGAGGCCAGAGATCGTACGCCCGTCCAACATGTCGGACGTGAAAAGTGGCATGCCCACTAAGTGACTTCATAGTATACAGATAAAGATACATTAATAGCAGTCTACCACCTGTGATTGACCGTGATCTCACCCTTCCAGGTAGCCGGTGTCAAGCCCATCTTCTCGAGCAAGTTTGTCCAACGCTCGCTGCCCCGTTCTTTCCGCTCCATGTACGCTAGCAATTTCTGTCTGCGATGGACAAGCAGTGACAAATTCCTCTTGTTGTGGTAGTCTTTCCAGCCCCTGTTGATTTCCAGCGCGTTCTTCAAGGCCCGGATCTTGGCGGTCAAGATGGCAATCTGTACCTCAGAGCTGCCAGTATCAGGACCAGCGCGGTCAGGCTTGGGTATAATGTTTGGATTGATGGATGGAGGCTTCGGTGCGAGAACTTTGTCGGTATTGTGACGGCCAAAATCTTCGATGATGCGACGAACGTTGGCGTGATGGCGATCCTTGGCGCTACTATTCCGTAGTGAGGTGATCCTCCGCAGCGCTTCAACAGCCTTGGCGTGCTCCTCGTCATACCTTTGCAACGATGACTCCGCACCGCCTTCGGTAATCTGAGACGAAATAGCACCAATTATGGGTTTTCCGAGCGTGTAGGCGTGTTTAATTCCATCTTCCAGCTCACCGTCAGTCAGCCCGTGGTTCCTCAGGCCCAAGGCTGTTGGGGTTTCGTTCGCTTCATTGAGGGCCTTCCCGTTTCCATCATTGGCTACGTTGCCTATGCCAGCCTGCCCAGCAGTATCAAAGGACTCCACGTACGGTGTCGTCTTGCCCCGAATGGGATCGCCCCAGGCTTCGTCGCGCACCTCCTTCAAGTCCGCACGACGCTTCAAATTGGCGTTCTTTCGCAGCTGCGCTTGCGCATACTTGTATGGGTCTTGTTTCCTGATTCGCTTCTTTTCTTTGGACGAGAGATTGGCGGCCTGGATGGTGGGTAGGAAGGCGGGAGTCGCGGTTCGAATCGCTGGTCGAAGGCACACTGATGTGGCAGGTCAGACATTGTGGTAGAGAGAACGAGGTGTATAAAGCATATAGAGCCAAGACTCACAGTTCACAGTGCCTAGTCGCTGGAAAACATCTAACCTAGGAGGCATGGCTGCCAAAGCGCTGACGTGTCAATCGGAAACAGACGAAATGTGTCATTCAAGGCAAGCCGTCCGTCATATCAGTCGATGCTGAGATTTGACTCTCGAGGTTCGGATCTCCAAAAATTCCGACACCTTTCCTCCCCTTGGCCAATATAAGTGGGACCAAGCAGCATTGCGACTCGCGAGTGCCAAGCAGGAAGTTCGCGCACGTGATGATAAGATATCGAGTCGAGCCGACAAACCCGCACTAGTCCCAACCTGGCGCTAGCGTCCTCAGGGCTCCCACCAACACACATTTGCCGAAAATTCAACTGAGGTTACTCGTGAACTTTTCCTCGAGACTCGGCACGATCCCGCAAACCATCTGTCTTCAACACCCTCTCTCCTTTCTTGCCCCCTTCACATCCAACCTTACGGAAGGAAAATCAGACAAGATGGCTCCCAGCAACCTGCCTTCGGTCCTCAACGCGACCACCCAGGACATTGAGATGCTCCTGGCCGCTCAAACCCACGTCGGAAGCAAGAACCTCCAGGTGCACATGGAGCCTTACCTGTGGAAGACCCGTGCCGATGGTGTCAACATCATCAACATTGGCAAGACCTGGTATGTTTTTTTGAACCAGGCGAAATTTGCTTTGGAGAAGCTATGGGTAGCTGGAGCTGTGGACGGAATGAGTTGGCCACGGTGTTCCGCAAGTTGCGCCGCCGTGGGAAGCTTGTTGGGGACAGCTCGGGACATATCTGTCAATTGACGTTCAACCAAAGAAATAGATTGACTAATATTGGTCGTTCCAGGGAGAAGATTGTCCTCGCTGCCCGCATCATCGTCGCCATTGACAACCCCGCCGACATTTGCGTCATCTCCGCTCGTCCCTACGGTCAGCGTGCTGTCCTCAAGTTCGCCGCTCACACCGGTGCTTCTTCCATTGCCGGTCGCTTCACTCCCGGTTCCTTCACCAACTACATCACCCGATCGTTCAAGGAGCCCCGTCTGATCATCGTCACCGACCCCCGTACCGATGCTCAGGCCATCAAGGAGGCTTCCTACGTCAACATTCCCGTGATTGCCCTTTGCGACACCGACTCTTCCACCGAGTACGTCGACGTTGCCATCCCCACCAACAACAAGGGTCGCCACGCCATCGGTACCGTCTGGTGGTTGCTCGCCCGCGAGGTCCGCCGTCTCCGCGGCACTATCCCCAACCGCGAGGCTCCCTGGGACGTCATGCCCGATTTGTACTTCTGTATGTCTCTTGATCTGGTTCTTCTGCTGCCGACCGTCTCTTGCATAATGAATTGCCTGCCTGTCATGACAAGATTATCACTCACTAACCTATTTTAATCCACAGACCGTGACCCTGACACCGAGGCCGAGGAGAAGGCTGAGGAGGATAAGCCCGCTGAGGAGGAGCCCGCCGCTCCTATCGCCGAGACCGGTGCCGTCCCCGCCGCTGGTGGTGAGTGGGAGGCCGGTGCTGCCGCCCCTACCTGGGATGGCGCTGAGCCCACTGACTGGGCCACCTCTGGCACTGGCGAGTGGGCCGAGCCCCCCAAGGAGCAGTCTCAGTGGTAAATTTTCTGAGACTTTCCAGAAAGGCTTGGATGCTGTTGTACACTGTCTCTCGGTTCAGTCGTGGCCAGCACTTATGAGGGAAAGATACTTGTCTCTCGACATCTGTCGAAGGAGAGAAGGGAAAGCCCTGTGCTGCACGAGGGGATGGACTTGACCGTCATTCCGCCGGAGTGGCACTGCAGCCTACGCCCAGGGCTTGGAAATGGATAGACAGGCGATCAAAAAGCGGTGGTAAAGAAACCGTGAAATAATATCAAAATGCAACCCAAATGCAAGAAATGTGCAAATGAATACCCAGCTCGTAATTGAAATTCTTATAATGACCGGAAGATTTGAGGCACATGCAGAACTTACCATGAGAGATTGTCCTGATATCGTTGAGGGATGAGCTGAGGCGACATCATTCATGCTATGTATTATGATACATTTAAAACGTCCGCTGATTCTTAAGCCAACGAACGCGATCCCTCCCTAGGTAGTTCATGTCAACGACCAGCAGAGCAGAGTCGTGTGTGTGTAAGTGTTGGAAAAGACTACATATGTAGGAGGTATAGAGCCAGACGCGCTCACGATGAAACGGATGAGGCCAATTGTATTCATAAACAAATCTCGTAGCACCTAGTGTTTGCACTCACTGCACAGATAGCTAGGCCTACGATCATGTTCAAACTCATCCTGAACTTGCCAGATCGCCCCAGAACAGCCCATTCATAGCATAATGCATTATAAGTCCTAAAGCCTGGCTACGCAGCGTCATCCATATTTACTCCGTATGTACCTCTTATATTCACATCCACGCTACATTCACAAAGCATCAGCATCAGCATTTTGTTCACAGGCACACCCACTAATCAAGACTCTCAAACATGACCCCCAAAAAATCAACCACTTCTCCGTTCATCTAACTACCGTACCTACTCCATCTCTACCGGGTATATTCCGCCTCCTCAGAAGCATTCAAAAACAAAAAAAAAAACAAAAAAAAAAAAAACAAGCCGAAGCACCATAAAGAGAATGCTCTTCCCGTCCGCCGTCCGCCGTCCCCTGCCTCCAGCCTCCAGCAGCTCTCAACCCTGTTCCCAAGCCTAGTAAGGAACAAAAAAAGGGAACCCGTAGATGTCCCTAAACAAAAGTGGTATATAGCAAAAAACCGAAGAAGAAGAAGAAGAAGAAGAAAGGAAGAAAGGAAGATGAAGCAAGGGATTAAAAAGAAACACCTCGCTTCGGTATTATGCAATGAAGAGAAGCGCTTGCTGAGCGGGAGTGTATGCGTGTGGGAGTGGTTGTAGGAAACTGAACGAACAGAGAAGACGAATCGTACAGTGTTCGTCTTGCATACATGTAAGAAAGAGTACGAGTAGTCATGCAAGATGCATGTGAGTGCATCCACACGACAAATTACAACAACTCCGTCCCTCTTTGTCGTTGGTTCAATGACATAAGATGAAAAAAAAAAAAAAAAGAATATGCAGTCTTGTTCTGCGCGCGCGAGTGGTAGTAAAGCAAAGTGCCGAGCTGGCGTTCCTCAGATATGCATCAAGCGACGTGGATACAAGTCTGGTTCCGGAACTGCAGAAAGAGAGAAGAGAAATGTACATGTGAGAGCAAGTAACATCCTCATCTGGGTTCCTCTTCCTTGTTTCTGCTGCTGGTGGTGGTGGTGCCGCTTATTCAAGATCCCGCGAATACCTCCGAATCTCATCATCACTCAGCGCCCCAATCCAGAGACACCGCTCCGTCACACCCTCAATGGGCTTAAACGTATACCGCGTACTCGCCTCCAACAACCTCAACAACGTTTTCACCACCGCGGCCCCCATCCTACATCTCTCAAAATTGACTAACGGCGCCCTTGCCGACGAGACTGCAATCTCAGCAGGCCGCTGCGCATTATACAACAAGTCGTGTGTGTAGATCCCCACAAAGGGAATACACCCTCCACTACTCCCCACCTCCATCTCCTCACGCATCTTGTGGAAGTTACGACTCGGCGTCACGAGAATCTCCAAGTCATGCAGCGTCTTGAGATCTGCCTCCGGAACGAGGTCCCATGTCTTGGAGAGGCGGGAGACTTCATTACTGGATAGCGCGATGGTGAGTTGCGCGAGGGTGGCAAAGTTGCGGTATTGGCGGCAGTGGGCGGCGATGTGGATGAGTTTGATGATGCAGCGGGCTCGTTCTTCAATGTGTTGGGTGAGGACGATTTCGGAAATGGCCCATTTGACCATGATATTGAAGCGAGCGATGACGACGTCTACGCCCTGGGCGTCAATGTTTCGTAGGAAATCGACCCAGGAGCGGGCGTTGCTGCTGGCAAAGTGCCTCCAGTTCATATCGATGAGCTCGCGCCAGTCGATTTCCGTGAGGGCATCTTTTTCAATGAGAGTAAATTGTTGGGCTAGTACGCATGAATCAAAGGCGAGGATGAAGGGTAGATGGACTGAGTGCTTGGGTGTCGTGGACGCCGCTGGTTTGGAAGGGGGCTCGCCGCCTCGGAATAACTCTGCGGTCGATCGGGGGCTTTCGATATAGCCCAGGACAGGTGTTGGCGCTGGTGTGGGAGGTGACGGCTTCTTCGGCCACGAGTCCGATCTGTCAGGAGCTGGATTTTCTTCGGGAGACAAGGCTAAAGCCTGAGCCAATGTAATTTCAGGAGAGACGGGGCGGAATTGCGTCATTGTCGTCCTGTTAAAGATGTCGATAATGTCGTCCTGCGCGTCATCGGCACCTTCATTTCGTACAGATAGAGCAGATAGTGATCGACTATCAGCGCTGTCATGCTTTGAGAATAATGCATCTTCCATCGCACGGGACACCGAAGGCACATCCCTCTCTGATCCCATCTGTTCGATGGACCCCGTCTTGTGGATGAGGGCAAAGGAAGAATGTGCCTCTCCCGTTGAGGCATCGTGATAATGCATATGTCTCGGCTCATCGGTTGACTCTTCGTAATCTGAGCTTCGAAAGATCGGCTTTACCGTCCAAAGTCGCGAAGCCGGCCTGAATCGGGGCATGTCCGGGTCGCGCTGTAAGAGCGGAATAGAGCAATATGAATCGTGGGAGCCTTCAGAAGCGGAGAGACTTTGTCTTGTTGGCGGACGTGCTTCATGCGCGAGTCTTTCCATTGCGACATCCCAGGTGGGAGATGCGGCCTCGTCCAGGACTGGCTGGGTCGATTCGCCTGGCACAATAGCTTGCTTGGGCATTTTGTACGAGCTTGCAGTGCTGCCTCTTTCTGAGACACTACTACGAGGTTCATCATGGCTGTTCCTGTCGACCTGCACGACAACGTCTTCCGCCGGCAGTGGACTCTGCCCAATAAAGGACAGTTGATGGATCGTTTTCTTGGCCGGATATTTGCCCTCCAGCTTCAACAGCGCTGACTCGATGCCGTCATCTTCGTCGTCAGGAATTTGCGCCAGCTTCTGCGCCTCAGCCTCAAAGGACGGCCGCATGGCTAGTTTCACAGACTGCGTGCTGAGGAGAGACAGCGGCCGATTCTTGGGCCTCTCGGCTAGTTGACCAACCGAGAACAAATGTCCCTGTCCGCCAGATGCCGATCCACCGTCAAATTCTCCAGGAGAGCAAGTACGGCTGCTGAGCATGTACGAACTGCCGATAGACTCGGTGTACGTGAGGATAGATCCCGCAGAATGAGATCGCCGCAACGGATATCTGTTGAGATCGCCAATGTTTATGGCCGCTTTTAGATCTCCCCCAGGCCGCCTGCGTAGAACGCGAAGAGGTTTAGGCATGGTAACGTGAGATGCATCACCTCCGTCAAGCTCTTCAGAGTCTGTAGTTTCTTTCAAGTCTAGCAAGGCAGAGGAGAGGCGGACGTCACCCAAAGAAGTGACCCTGCAATGCAATACAGAGTCGAGCGACCGCTGGCTCTTCGAAGACCGACCCCTGCGATGACAGCGATAGGTTCTTTGCTTGTAACTCTTGAACGGCAGTTTCCCGCAAGGTCGTGTTGCGGACACGAACGATCGGATGTCATCTTCGGAGGACCGCCTACGTTCATAGCCTTCCAGCGCCGCCAGATCTGGAATCACACGGGGCAAAACGTCCTCGGCCATGGTAGGCCTGACGACGTGCTGGTTGAGAAGAAACGACGATCGTCGCGGTGTTCCTCCATCAAAGTTTAGCGAGGGTGGTGTATTCGGCGGCGTCAAATCTACACCGTCTGGCGCATACGAATCACCAAACGTGTCTACTGACGCATTTTCAGCGCCATAGATTCCGTGGGTAGAAGGCATTTGAAAAGGCATAGTGTCGTCCACAATCACCAATGATTCGCTCCCGACCGTGATGGCCATGTCGCTGAATGGTCTTTGCTCATTGTGATGCGTCAAGGTATCTATCGTATCCCAGTCCATTTGAGAGGTTGGCTTTTCCGCAAATGAGGGAACTAGGGGGGCGAGACTTGTGGGGGTTTGTAAGGAATTGCGGGTAGAATGTTGAGCGTCAGCGTCAGCGTCAACAGCCGCGGCGGCAGCAGCAGCAGCAGCAGCATTGGCTGCCTCCTTTTCCTCCTCTCGGATGGCCTTTTTGAAATCTTCGGCAACCTCAGCTCCGAGAAGATCGATCCTGACAGGTGGTCGAGTGCCGTTTTGGCGAACGGTTTTCTGGGGTACAACTGCAGTTCCAGGGAGTCGATTCAAGGTAGCGCCTTTCGGTCCCTCGGTTTGAATGTCGGCAAGAGCTTGCGAAGTGGAATACAAACCGTGACCTCTATGTGTTAAGGCGTGGCGAACGCTTCGAAGCATCCTGCGCATACCATGGCCCGACATGGCACCACCCGTTAAGCCATCCTTGGCATACCCGCGACCCTTGGGCCGGAAAACGGTTGTCTGCCGATTTGCATGACCAGAACGTTCTGAAGTATCAACGTTGACAACGGCCTGTCCCGGGGGGAGCAAGTTGCCACGAACAAGCCTTCCCCCGGAGTGTAGCGCTGTCGAAGATTCCTGATCTGTGCCCGATGCCTGATCGGATTGGTGCTCCCGTAGCGAGTCAGTAATGCTGTTGTTGCGTTTGTGTGTTTGCGTAGGTCGAACTCGCTTGCCGACGAGAGCCTTTGGTGTCGTTGCTATTGTACCAGGTGCATTTCCCACTGCATTTGAACGCACGGGGTGAGCACCCATTTGTTGTCCCGCATTCTGATCAGAAGCCTTCACATGCTTGCCCGGAAATGAGCAAGACACAACGTCCATGCTAGCTAAGCTATAAGGCGACGTGGGACTTTCATCTCGGTTAAAGGCGTCGCTCGTCTGGTTCTGCGGAGTGGCAGGACGGTTGTCTAGGACCACAAAATCTCCGACGTTAATAGTGTTGGCCATATCTCTGCCGAAATGATCGAGATGATTGGCGTTCATGTGCTGATGGCAAGGGCTGGGTGCTGTCGTGACGGCATGACGTTGATCTGGCTCTCTTGATAAGGTGTCCGGTGCACTGGAGGGATCCAGATGGGGATCACGGCTTCCGGCAACACCTCCGGGGGTGATGGCGACTTCTGGGCCCAGACAGTCGTCGAACTCGTCGCCATCCCAATACTGTGCGCAAACCCTGCGCCAACACTTTTTGAGCTCGGCGAGAATCTTGAGTTGAACCCTGCGAGAGCAGGCGTCTTGGGACAGTTCGGCCACGAAGTCGTTGAGCAGGTTGCAGAATGTTATACGCAGGCCATACTCGACAATAAAGTCGTCCATGAAGTAATTCAATATCCAATGCCGTAGGGCAACAAACGTTCGCACCCGGACTATCATACCAACCTCGTCGACCCGATCCAGAGCCCACCGTAATCGGGCGACCAACATACGAAGTAGATCAGACGGCTCAAGAAACGATCGAAAGGTGAGGAAGAAATCGGAAAGTAGTTCGTAGTCGAGGAAGCTCGGTGACGTAATTTCAGCAACTAGCCGCGACGGGGTTGCAGCCGTGACGGCGCCAACGCTAGAATACCGTACAATCAGTCTGTCGTCACAGAAGGGTTTGAAGGTCAATTCTGTAAACATGGCAGGTTCGATTGCCGCGTGCCCAGACATATGTGTGGCTCGCGATAGCCGCAGCGTTTGAGGACCAAGCATGAGTGCGGCCCCGCGTTGCTGAGCCGCGTCCAACGGTGTGCGAGGAGTCGGGACACCCAGGGCATCGTCGGCCCGTCGGGCGGACAGGCCGCCACGGACAGAAGAGTAGGCGATAACGGACGAAGAGTTGAGACAAGATGCGGAGCTGGAACGTATGTCGTCGGTTGGCGCGTACGAGGAGCCTCGGAGCATTGGCGTTCCACGAAGAGTAAAACGGGGTGTCCCAAGTCTCCATGAAGGGATATTGACATCGAGTAGTGGGGGACTGGCAATAGCGCCCAGGTCGTCCATGGTACGTGGTCGGTGCTCGTCCCGGCCATGAGTAGCCGAGATGGCGATTTTGAAAATATGCGAATCCTGATGTCTAGACACTCGTGCTTCAGGGATAGTACTATCCGACATGGCTCGTCGGCGTCGTCTGGGTCGACTTGAAGTCTTATCGTCCGGGTTAAGCTGCCTATCATGATGCTGAGGAAGTGGTGTCGTACTGGTGGTGGGAGTCCATGGTGGCATTTGGGCACCAGCTCCGTCCTTCTTCTTGATATTGGTGGTGGTGGTGGTGTCAATGTGTTTTGGTTTGTTGCTCTGACTCCAGCTATCCATCACAGCGGTACTCGGTGGCGTTATAGGGAAGATGAAGTTTGGCTGAGGGTACCGCTGGTGAGCAGGTCGAACACTAGGCCTATTTACCAACAAGTTAGCGGCCCCGTCACGAAAGTGTCAGAATGGGCATGGGTAACGGGGTGATATCAAATCAGCCCGTCGTGGTTCTCGTCATGGCAGTTGTTGTCATCGGCCTCTCTGCCGCAAAATAATGCTGCACCGCCTCGGCCACAGGGTCAATTCTCGCCGTACCTCAGATAAATCCGCCCATTGTTCCCCACGTTTGACACAGCAAATTGACGTCCTTCGCGACCGGCTGAAGTGCCATCTGGTGCAATGTCGCCAGTGCCAGTATCGGGTTCTGACCTGAGCGTCATGTCGCGCTTGCCCTGGCGGTATCGCCTTTCGGAGGGTGGTAAGAGTGGTTTGGAGGCGGTCGAAGCCCCCCGCGTCAGAGGCCTCGATATCCATCTCGTCGTCGTCGGTTTGGCTGCGGTGGCGGTCGTGTTCGTTGTCGGAAGAGGTCTAGGGGTGAAAGGGGACGCCCTTCGTGGTTTCTCGCCCCTTACGCCGGCGCATTGTGGTGATCTTTGCGTCCGCGCTCGGCGAGGACCCCTTAGACTGGCTGAGGCCGACGGAGTTGGTAACGAAGGCCGCGACACAGGCAGATGATCAACCGAATCCATCGCCATACGTCTGGTGCGCAAGACCAAGAGTCTATCTTGTATGGACCGTCGTCACTGTGTGACAGAGTGGTATTTGCGTCAGTAAGCTCTATGCTCTATGTTTGCAGAGGAATGAATTCATCGAGCCAGTCGATGTACCTACGTCTGTTCGAGGCGCCATACGATAAGCGGCCGCTGCCGTAGTTTAGAACATTGGCATTGTGCCTCGGACAAAACTGAGAGAGGGAGGATTTCCGAAAGTAGACAGACAAGCGCCTCGGCGCATCTATTTGCACAGCGATGGGGAGATTATCTGCACGACGCCTGAACAGACAGGAAAGGACGAGATAGACAATGAAGATGATGAGGATGGGATGGAAGTCGAGTACCTAGGATGGACAGTGTAGCGCACTCGGACGGGCTCATCAACACCAGTCAGACTGCAGTCCTCTCGATCGAGGAGCTTCGCGACTCGCGAGAAGCTGCCTAGGCCAACAATAGGCTCGACGGGGAAAGTGGGTGGGCATCATCAAACAGGGAGAAGGGAGGCAATGGGTGTGGGGCGGACTCCCGTCGATTGGTGCAACGGCTTGGCGCCATTCACTGGTGTCGCCAGGAACGGCCACCAAACGGGGAGCAACAAGTTATGTACAACTTACGATACAACATGTACGTGTGTCAGTCCGAAGTCGTTCTGACCTCGCATGTGTCTTTCAATCTGAAGTTCACCTTGCATTGTCCTGCGACGCTTGCTGCCGAAGAAAGCCTCGGCTTGCTCGACGCCGAAGGGCGATCGCAACACACGCCCTTTCGCTCTGCCGCGATTACGATGCGCCGAAACCCAGAGGTCCAAAGGCGGCTGGCGTTTGTGTGTCAAGAAACGGCAAACATCCGCGTTATTGCCCGGTTGCACGCGATGTCATGATTTGCCAGACTGAGTGTGGTTTTGGACAAGCTCCGTACTCCGTACGGTAGGTACCTTTAGGTACTTCCCTTATTACGGGTATGTACCTACCTATTCCCTCCTTCATTACCGAGAGCGGAGCACAACGAAGCGGGGCCTTTGGGGCATTTGTCCCCATGTATGGAGTACGTACCTATGTATAGGTACATAGATATGTATGTATGTACATACCTACATCACGGAGTACGTACTCCGTAAGCGCGACGCGCTCGTTCGCCGAGTCACAGCCCCGGCCAGAGCTGAGGTCAGAGGGTGGCTGAAGACATTAATTTCGAGCCTCTTCACCCAACTCGACCATCCAACTCGCAAGTGAGCCAACCAATGCGACCTTCGGATCTGTTGGACGAGGTCAAAACGAGGGCCCGGCCTCGCACTTGTTGTTGCAATTATTGAACTTGCATTGCATCGCGCAATCATACGGTGTATGGTACTCCGTAAAAGTAGCAGAAGTCCACATTCATCGGCAGTCGTGCGGAGTACATATGTAGGTACATAGGTACCTCCTACCTAATGTATGTATGTATGTACATACATACCAACAAACACGTTACAACTTATGTACTCCGTAGGTACACCACCCAAGGCTCCCCACTTCTCCCTCGCACCCGTCTGTGGCCTCCTCAAAACACCAATTCAATCCATCGATCACTGATCAGTGATCAGAACTCTGCGAGCTGCTTTCGCCGTCTCACCAACGCTGCCCATGTCCATGTCAAAAAAAGTTCCCTCGTCATGATCGAGAGGTTCATGGCCCCCGGCCCCCCAGCAAGCCCTGCATGAAAAACTCCCCACCCGGAAATCCGCCCCGTACGACCCCCCCCGTCCCGGCGACGCGGCAACACCCTGTCCCAGTTCGCCTCTGTTCACGTTCTCCTGGCCAACCTTCTCTCTGATATACGTTTTGTGGTCCTCGTCCCACTGACACGACATCCTTAGTTTTTACCGAGCGTCGATCTGGCACTAATAACGCACAAGTTACGACGCCGGCTGTGCCTTCATCCGCATCGTACATACCTAATGTACGAACCGACAAGGGCCATGTCTCCGAACTTAACTTGAGGTAGGTATACATACATACATACATACATACGGAGTACATACATACTTACATACATACATGTATGTACATATGTACGGAGTAACTCCACCCATTCATCCGCCCTTGGGTCTGCCTGCAATTTTAATCTACGGCGCGCCAAGAAGCGCGTCGATGTTATGTTTTTTTTTGTTCTAGTATGTACGGAGTACTATGAGATCGTCTCGTTGGTTAGATGGTCATTGACGTACATACGTAACATATAACTTATGGCCGTTGTGGAACTCGGGTTAGGTATGAAGCGGCCCGATATTGGATTTGGGGGTTTTTAGGGTTTTTATTAGGCCTTTTCTGCGTTGAACTCCGTGCAGACTATGTACATATGTGTGTACTCCGTACGTACCTACCTAATGTATGCAGGTTTCGTACGGAGTACAGGTATGTACATAGCACAATAATAAAGGTGGATGCTCCAAGCTTGGCTGCAAAAGTGTAGATTGTACTCCTTCGTACATAGATGGAGATTTCCGTTCTTTGGGAATCCACACACGTTGTGGAAAGTTCTTGAAGACGTGGGTCTCTCGTAAATTGCAATGCGCGGCCATTTACGATTTTTTCTTGTTTGTGATCTCATAGAGTATGTAGACCCTGATAGAAAAATTCTGCGGATAGCCGCCGCAGTGAGTGGGTAGGAAACGTCAACGTCCTGAATCGTGATACATGTGTACGTTGGCTGCTAGGAACATGGTGCTTGACAATACATATTCTCCCTTTCCAACACTATTGTGCTAGGTATCAAGCTCGATGATACTTACATGAACGTGAACCGCTTGTTCGTCTATTGTAAATATATACATCTTACTGTATATACGGGTACGCGTCTATATGCCTCTTACACACGACCGCACGGTCATTTTCAACGTCTTCTACCGAGCAAGTCTAAAGACTTAAGAGAGTCTTGCTAAACCCCGACTGTGAATGCTTATTCTAGTCCCATGCCGTACTGGCGTAGTTTCTTCAAGTCGTTCATCAAAAAGTCCATAAATGGCCCTAGGTAATTTGACTCGGAACGTGCCTTGGCAAGGGAGATCAGGTAGGCGATCCTCTTGATGCCGATGCGAATGGTATCGGATCCCATACGCTGCTGTACCTCTGCGATCACTTGATCGATCTCATCTGGGCCAAAGGACCCGGATCCTTTCAGAATGGCGCCCAATTCGTCCACGTTCATGATGCCGGGAACGGCGACTTGCTCGTCAAAGGCGTGGTCGAATTTAAGCATCTTCAGGACGGGGAGCTCGGAAGTGGTGGCGAAGACTAGAAGGCGGTGGTTCTAAAGCCATTGACGTTAGTACGGATACCACCTCTGACTTGGAATGTCAAAGTCATCTGCATGTGAAGAGGGCAAGGGTGGGGGAGGGGGCAAAGACTGGGACGAGAGGCTTACTTTGGGGGGTTCGGAAGCTGTCAATGTCCTTAGTGAGCGGAGAATGACTCTGGAGAAGCTGCTACCCATTTCGTTCCAATCAATCAAACTCTCGACTTCGTCGAGCACCACGATAGACGCAGGCGACTTGTACGCATCGACAAAGATCTTGTGCACATAGTCCGCTCTGGCGAATTCATCTCTGTAGTGAAGCAGATCGGCGGGAGTGATCATCTTGACGAGCGGGAAGTCGGACCGCAGGGCAAGATGAGCAGCCAGGGCCGTCTTTCCTGCACCTGGAGGCCCGTGGAAGAGAATCGAGCCGCGGCAGAGATTCGAGTCTCGGACTCCACGAACGGTGCTCATCATGTTCTCGATAGACTCGTCAAGCTGCTGGCTGTACGAGATGATGCCCAGCTTGATGGACCGTTCGATTTCTTCCTCGGGAACACCAAAGTGCGGTCGTATTTGCGTCAATGCCTGCCTAAAGTCGTTGGCATTGACCGTCATGCCAGTGAGATCTTGCTTGGGGACTGCCATCTTGCCAACTTCAGTATAGCGTTCGAAGCTGAATGCAGCGGCAGATCTGACGACACCACTGATCTCAGCACCTGAATAGTTCTTGGTCAATGATGCAAGCTCCTCCAGGTCCACGTCTGGGTCGAGAAGGTTGTTGTCTCTCATCTTGGTCGTGTGAATTTTGAAGATCTCGAGACGGCCCGGCTCATCTGGTAACGAAACTTCGACATGGGTTTCAAGACGACCTGGTCGCATGAGAGCCTCGTCAATCATGTCTTTTCGATTGGTCATTCCGATCAGCAGGATATTGTTGAGCTGGTCGACTCCATCAAGCTTCGAGAGAAGCTGATTGACCACGCTGTCACCGACACCTGTACCGCCACCGGCGCCCGATCCTCTTTGCTTGCAAATCGCGTCAAGTTCATCAAAGATGATGATGTGAAGGCTGCTTTCATCGCCCTTTTCTTTGTATTCCTTCTCGGCGTCTGCGAATAATTTTCGGATGTTCTCCTCAGACTGACCAACGTACTTGTTCAATACCTCAGGACCGTTGATAACTTTAGGTGGTCGAGCGTTGAGCATTTTACCAATCTGACGCGCAATCAGCGTCTTCCCTGTACCAGGGGGGCCATACAGCAGCAGTCCCTTGACGTGCTGGATTCCCATGTTGGCGACCAGACCTGGAGGGAACACTCGCGATGCAAATGCTCCACGGAAAATGGTAGAAAACTCCTTGGACAAGCCACCAATCCCCATGTCCTCAAATTTGAAGCCAGGAGTGAAGATGGGATTGGAGTTGGGATTGCTTAGAGATGGCTTGAGCCTGAACTTGCCGTGGCCATCTCGGCTGGCATCGCGATGGAATATCACTCGAGTCTGCTCGATGAGGATACCTCTGGAATGGCTTTCGCGGCTGGTCTGCCTGGCTGTGTCCTCGGAGGACGCCAAAAGGTCGAACAAATCGACTGTCCTGACAGTTATGTACAAAGGAATGCTGCGGAGTTCCATAATCATTCTCTGCCCCGGGGCCAGGATCTGGTTTTGGTATCTCTTTTTGAACTCGCTGGAAAGGTCTTCTTCGTCGTACGGAATGTCTGTCGTTTTCTTCTCAGGCAAAGCGAAGCCAATCTCCACGTCAATCGACCCCAGATGTACGTTCTTGCCCGAGGAAAACGGGTCATAGACCTCTCCCGTGAACACATCGGTGAAGCCAATCTGGCACCAGGTGCGCTGTGGATCGGTCAAGCTGATGTAGCCGGCGGGATAATGATGGAACGACTGGACTACAACCACAAACTCTCTTTCTGGCTGTGCGCATCGCAACAAAAGATAGAATGGCGCGGACCCATCGTTGGGGCGCTTTGGATCTTGAGGATCTCGAGGGAAGTCTTGTTGTGATACCGCACAGCTATGAAATGAAGACTAGTTAGTGATGAGGGCCGGAAGGAAGCTTTTCAAGCATAGGCACAAACATGTTCTCGAAAACCAGCCTCGTTCGGAGTCCTTCGTCTGCAACCTTTTGAACTCTCAAGGACACCCTCTCGCCGGCACCTGGGCCAGAAGCCAACCCCCCTTGGTGTCTGGGAGGTCCGGGCGAGCGAGGGCCAACGCCTTGGTCGGGACGGGAAAAGAGATGTCCCCGAGGATCTGGATTGCCGCCATACGGACCTCCTGGCGGCGGCGGTCGGCCTTGACCAGGAGGCATTCGATAATTGTTCCCGGGCATCCCACCACCCATGGGCGTCCTGCCAGCACCACCAGGGGGAGGTGCTCTAGACATGCTTCAAGTCGAAAGGCGGGATTCGGGGTTTCAATTCAAAAAAGATGTCTCGTTTTCAAGTGTTCAAGTGTCGTAATGAGACTGTGCAGTCATGTCGTGAATAGTTGCCAATACGAAGCGCAGAGCAGACGTACTCTAAGAGTAGGTAGAATGTCACAAGAGGAGGAAGCTCGGAGCTGACGTCGTGGCGCAGTAGGAGATCCTACTTCGACCCTAGCCACATCCGTGCGTCATCAGATCTTTGTGAGAGCGGCACTTGGGAAATGCACATCTCGCTACATAATTGGCCACTATTGGAAGGGCCATTTTTTCTTGTCTGATTAAAAGGTCTAAAAATACCATCAGCGAGCTTCTTCTTGATGATCTATCAAATTGTCACCTCCCAGAGGCTGTTGCTGAGAACCATGGGGCTTCGAGCCTGTTCGAGGACATGCCATGATGCCAGCAAGTACCGAAGCAGTACCAACTGTGTCAGTTTCCACATGAGTAGCGAGGTACCCACTTGCTGTAGTACCTGCTTGATACCTCCTGCTGCCTAACGATACCGAGGGGGAGTCGGGGACTTCGAAGGTGGAACATACAAGAAGACAGGATTCAGTCTGCTTCGGTGATGATGAGAGCTGGAGACACGCTTCTCCACAGACAGACAGACAGCCAGCCATGCCTCTGTAGGGATCCCGTCGCAACATTCGTTAACCGAGTCTGAGTGTGCTAATCGAGCAAAACCAAAGGCACCTGCTGGGTAAAAAGTCGTGGAACGTCTACAATGCCGACAACGTCGCTCGAGTCCGCCGCGACGAGGCGGCAGCCAAGGCCGCAGAAGAAGCCGAGGAGCAGCGTATGCAAGAAATCGATGCAGAACGACGATTAGCCATCCTGCGAGGCGAAAAGCCCCTGCCACCGTCGACAGAAGAGAACAGCGAGGCAGCCGTCAGCACAGAGAGACCCAGCGCAGGTTCAGGTAGACCGAGACGAAAACGCAAGCGAGAGGACGAGGATGATACCGACTTTGAACTCCGTTTGGCGCGAGAGCGTGCCAAGCCTGCAAGCAGCGCGATCGAGCAGGTATCGCACAAAGTCAGCAGCAGCTCGGCGCCAATCGTTGATCGCCGGGGACATTTTGACTTGTTCGGTGACGAAAAGAGCAGGGCGCACGCGGAAAAGAATGAAGAAGCCGAGAGGGAGGCCAAGAAGAAGAAACAGGACTTTGAGGACCAGTTTACCATGCGATTAGCCAATGCAGCGGGGAGAGATGGCCTTGTCAAGAAGCCTTGGTACTCCCAAGGTGATGCAGACGGGCTGGCCCAGACGCTGAAAGACGTTTGGGGCAATGACGACCCGAAACGCAAGAAACGAGATACCGCTCGAATCGCTGCGAGTGATCCTCTAGCCATGATGAAGATGGGGGCATCGCGCGTGCGGGAGCTCAAACAGGAGAGACGCAGGATCCAGGAGGAGCGAGATGAGGATCTCCGTCAAATGCGGAGGGAAGATAGACGACACGAGAGGCACAGGAGGAGACATGGCGACCATTCGAGGCATCGCTGCACATCACCCGATGTATCTCGAAGGCACCGACGGTCCAGAAATGGTAGAGACGATGGGCACGACAGACATCGTGATCGTGATCGTGATCGTGACCGTGACAAGAGTTCAAGTCATCATCAATTTCGACACCACTCGCATGGCAGTGGTTCACGTCCCCGAGAGCAAAGGCATGATCGCAATGGCGAGAATTCATAACGACTTACGAATCAAGATTACGCATGAAGAGATACCTCCCATAGAATACATAAGAATGGTTATAGTTATTGTACACATAAAACGAACAACTGGACTTGATATCCTCCCACCGCGCTATTTCAGCACTATTTTGCCCACGGAAGCAACACCTCGACCGGCTTCATATCTCTAGCCGTCATCTCCACAAGTTGCTTTGCCTCCGACTTCCTCAACGCCTTCTCAACCCGCCTGTAAGTGTCATCGCTCAAGCCCTCCGCGCAATCGCTATAGACATCCAAGCCCTCCTTTGTGAATACCGTGGGCGCAAACCATGTCACTGCCCATCTTTCCGTTTTGCCCTCGGTCGTCGTGCTCTCCCCCCAGCCGAGAATCTCCCAGTGACTGGACACGAAGCACAGCCATCCCTTGCCTCGCCAGTTCCAGCCACCCCCGGGGGCCAGCGTGTCGATGCCTTCGACGGTCTTCAACACGCCGCGTCGGTCGGTGGGCTCGTATTCCACGAGGTCATCTAGGCGGGGCTTGGAGTCATCTTTGGACGGCAGGGGCTTGTAGGTAATGCGGACGTTGCGCGCGGACCGCCACATGCTGAGCGTGGAGTGGGTGACTGTCCAGGTGCGAGAGAGCCATTCTATGGAAGGTTGACCGGCTCTGTTGTTCTCTTGTGAAGTTGACGAGATATACTTGGAGGGGAGGGCTAGAACAATGGGCGTCTGCGTCGACATGTTGGCTTTGCGACCTCTGGCGATGGCAATAATGGTGTTGATAGTTCAAGTGATGACGTCAAGATGCCTTGACCGGAGGAAGGGACTAGCGGCCAGATAAACTCGGGTCGTGGTGTTGTTTAACCTGCATATACATATATGTATTATTCTTTTCTTCTCTCCTTAGCTTTCTGCATCTCGCCTCTTTTCTCTTTTCCCCGTTCTGTTCAAATTACATGTGATACCGGTAGTTCGTGCCACGGACATGTGGAAGTAGCTTCGCTAGATCCGGAAAGCATGAAGTTGGTCCACGACACCAAAGCAGGGAGAGACATCATGTATGTCCTGAACCGCCGGGATCTCACGCATCCGAAATGAAATGACACCTGCTATACTCTGTAGATGCCGGAAGATTTGCATCACCCTTTTTCCTGCCGCCCCACGTCGTGATGATCACCCTCGGGAGCCGGGGAGGCATGTCAGACTTCGGCTCTACTGTCCGTGGCTGGACGGCATGCACTGTAAAACTTGCTTCGTTCCACGTATGTATACTTATCTCTTACCCACCAGCACAGTGCGTCAGTGACATCTCCATCACTCATTGCGGGAAGGAGCCACCCCCGGACTTGGCATTTTCAGAGGCTCAGAGCTGACATGCCCCACCTCGACAACAAAATTCCACAACGGCCAGCAAGCAACAGCATTGATTGTCATCACGACGACGACAAAAGCCACTCGATCACCTGTACCACCTGTCTGTCAAGCTGAATTCAAAGGAAGAACAAACTCACCATAACCATCGAAGCTGTCCACCCCGGGCAACAGGAGGAATCAATCAACATATCCAAATTCTCATCGCCTTCTTGTAGAGCAAGAAAGGCAGATACATGAACCTCCAGGAGCCTCAAAAAAGAATACTCACACACAGTCCTACCATGGATCCAGACATGGGCCCCGACACCGACCCCGACAACGATGCCGAAGCCGCTGCCATGGCCCAAGCGATGGGCTTCTCCTCCTTCGGCGCCCAAGACCGACCCTCCAAGAAGAGAAGATACAACAGCGCCACAGACGCTAGGGTATCCGTGACGGGATCAAATTCCACGCCCTTGGGGGTCCCGAGCGCGAAGATACCTACCAATACGGAAGAGATTGATCTACAGGATGAGGAGGAGAACGAGGGCAAAATCGAGGTAGAGGGCGATAACACCACGCCGTTACAAAAATCAAGCCAAGGCTCCTTGCCGCCGCCCCCTGCTGGTCTACCGGCTCGGCCAGCCCCCGGGATGGGATTCGTGGGCAGCTCAACGTCACGGCCGGGAGGGCCCCCGGCGCAGAGGCAGCACGAGGAGCATCGGCAAAAAGAGTACTACGACTGGTCTGTGAATGAGAATCCATGGGAACGCCTCGAAAAAGCGATGGGGTTGGAGACGGATGGGGATTGGGTCCCGAGGGCCTCCCGTGCAGCTGCTGCGAGTTGAGAAGGTGCTGCGGCCGCAAAGACGAGATTCTCGTGGTGCTTATTATTCAACGAAACACTTTTTGGGAGCAGGTCTTGAATGTGGCATCTGCCTCGTTGTCTCTACGACTGCACCGCACCAATACTTCGGCCCCGGCGGGAAGAGCATAGGTCTCGAGAGAGAGAGTACTATTTGGTCGTGGAACCAGAAAGATAGGCACATGGTCACGTGTATACGTACATGATCAACCTACACCACCACGCCCTTTTCTAAAAAGTTGAAACCCGGTGGTGTGATGGACAATCTGGAAGAAGTATGTACGTGGTGCCTGCATCAGCTGAACCTACGTAGAGCCAAGAAGTATGGACGATTGCTCATGTTTGAAGGTCACACTGGACCCTTGACCGGGGTCTAGAGTTGTGTGTGTTGTGCTTTCGACACTCTCATCCGAGGAGGCACAATAGCCACGGACTATCCGCCCTCTGCCCTCCTGCTGTATACGGCGATATGGACGCTTATGATTTGACGCCTGAATAGTGCCGCTCAGCCGGATGGAACAGGGTGCCTCTTGTAAAAATAGGTTGTCAAGGCCTCACACGCCCAGGGCCCTGAAAAACATGATCTAGGCTCCCACTATATTACAAAAATATTAAAGCCTTAACACTAATCATCACCGGACTATCTTTCAATATCGTTCCACCTGTTCGGTCAATCATGATTCATGCGTCATGTTCCTCGTGAAACGAGCCACAAGCCCACTCGTTGGCGTCTTGCCATGGAAGAGGCCATTTTGAGAGAGTGGCCTCAGCACCGCCAGTCTTACGGGGTACCATTTGTCGATACCAGCACCAGAAGTAAGTGACTAGGTACCGAGATGCAAGATTGCCGCGCGATCCGGCAAACACATCCCGAAGCCATGCGCTCCGAATACGATCCTGCCGGGCGTGACCCGAAGTACACCTGCTGGAGCGATCCCCAGCAAGACGACATATATGATATAAGGCTCAGGGATGCTTCCTCTCCGGGGGAAATGTGGCTCTGTGTAGTAAAACAATGCATGGCATATAGCCCAAAAATCAAAGAACACCCCCGCTACTCCGGTCGCTTCGCAAAACTGAACAATTAAAGAAGTGCAGAATGGTCGTGAGTGGTCACTTGCTCAAGGGATACAAGCTTGGTACCTAGTCAGAGTCTGGAGATGGGTATCTCTCGCGAGCCTTGCGATACTCATTGGGGTGCTTGCGAGAAGCCTTGGCTTGTAGCATTCTAGTACACGCAACGGTGCAAAACTGTTAACTCATCACGGTTCCGTGCAAAATAGGTGCTGCTCCAAACAGCATAGCCATGACGGTATTCCAGACAGCTGGACAAGGCATGTACTAGGAGGTGTAGGAGCGCGGACAAGGCAGGCGGGCGAATACTCACGAAACTTTCTTCTGTGTCCACTCCAAGTCGCCTCTCACTTCGCGCGCGTCACGCAGACCATCCCGAAACCTGTGTCTTGTCTTGGCAAGACGGGCTTGCGCCTGTTTCTGCAGCTCGAGGAGTTCTCGATGCTTTGCGTTTAGCAACCCGGAACTATGAGAGCTCTGTCATTAGCTTTTTCTTTCTCTTTTTCTCTCTTCTTTCCGTCTTTTTCTTGCACCTTTTTTGCTGTTTACGGTTGGGTTTTCAGGCCGCACATATGTGTTAGCCAGCGAGAGTCACAGCTCCCTTGGCGATCCTCCGTGCTCCACATCCCTTGCGTTGAAGAAGAGAACAAAAATGATGAGACGAGAGAATACCTCATTCTGCTGATTCATAAGAACGGAGACAAGATAAGATACTCACGTTTGGGCTTGGACCGCCACACTTCGGTCCAGAGGGATAGGGTCGAAGGAATTGGAAAAGCGTTCTTGCATGTACTCCTGGAAGTCAATGCCACTCGCAGAGTTGGTGCTGTCGTAGTCACGAGAGCTGCCCTCGTAGCTCGCCTGCGTGCCGGTGAAGCCGCTATTGCTGTAGGACGGCACGCAAGACGCTGAGCTGACTGAGTCTTCGCATTCGGGGGGAGATGTTGAAAAGTGGCTGGAACTATACGTAGGGAATTGGCCGTCTTTCCCAGGAATCGGCATTGACATGCAGCAAGACATGGTCTGAAATGTCCCAGACATGCTGACGGCTTTTCTTTAGCTGTAAAGGAGATATCGAGAGCCGTAAATGCGTCGGGTTTGAAGGCTTTCGGCGGCGTTGGAGTGTGATGACGACTTGTGTGATAGAACAGAACAGGAAATACGAATGGGTATTGGCAAATCTGGGATCGGCTTATAGAACAGGCAATGGCAATGGCAATGTGCTGGTCTTGATCGAGTCCTTGGTCGAGAGACAAGGTACTTCAGCGACGCTTGGCGGCGTATAAGGCAGTGCAAGGCAGTGCGACTCTTTGCACGCGAGCTGAATGCGGTGCGACTCGGACGAAGATAGATGGCCTCGTGGCTTAGACTTGGAAGTGCTTGTGCTTGAACAGGTCTTCGTGAGGAATAGAAAGAAAGAAAGAAAGAAAGAAAGAGAAGAAGAATGAAAAAGAAGTTGGAAACATCTGAGCAAGATGGCCCCTTTTATACCTTTTCCACTGGCAATTATGCTTCCCGCGAGACAAAGCTGTCGGCTTTTATGTCATAATTCTGACTATTCTTATACCCCGCCTGAGTTCTATAACGGAGCAATTGGGAAGATACAATATGGGAGCTATAGGACAAAGACGAAGACGGTCCTGGGCGGCTTGCATGTGGTCACTAGTGGATCGAGATTCGACAGGCTGAAGTCTTAACAGGGAGGGGTTGGGCGGTGAAGCGAATCTGCCCTAACTTCTAACTTCTAATAAGCATGTGTATCACTATCATGAACCGACTTCCCCCATCGTGTAAGCCGCAAGGAAGTAGACTCGACGGGGATACAATTGGACATCTCAAAGGGGAGGTGTACAGGGTGTGATAAAAAAAAGATGGCATTGACCAACGGACGCATGCCATCTTGTCAAGGGGCGTGTTACCTGAACTTGTTGAGACTCGACTAAAGGGAAACCATTCGTATGCGGAGTCCAAGAATAATGAAATGAAGTAAAAACAGCCACTCAGGGAGTCAGGGCTGGGGTTGATGACGAAACAGTGTTCAATGAGGACGAGTACCTCCTAGGCTCCTACATAGGTACCTAGGTATATATACATAGATACCTCTCTGTATGCGCGAAGATGTCGTGTCACTCACTGGTCACTGGCAAGGGGAGGAAAGTTTCGGAAACCCACCAAGGATACCTAGGTACCTACCTAAGGTACCTATGTACCAATGGGCCAGGCTCCTACATACCTAAAAGTAGGAGGTAGGTACCTATGCGAAAATGGCCTTTGCCTTCGTCTTTAATTTTTGTCCGATGATCAGCCCAACAGAGAAACAGAGAGCCGGCTACGTCAACAGTCTGGGTTCTGAATAAATTCATAGTGAAAGATGGCGGCACAACAGTCAAAGGGAGAAGGGCGCGACATCTCAAATGGGAAGCCACGCCAGAGCCACGGATCATGGACTGCAGCCCGAAAGTCATTGGGAACGAAAGCCATTGGAACGGCGTGCGAGTGACGACTTGAGGAGACAGATCATCCGAAGACGAGACGTGGGAAATTCTAGAAATGACCCGTAGGCCCAACTTCCCAAGGGATTGGTCTAGCTTGGCCGTCCCAAGGACCGGCAGTAACAAAGCAGGTACCGCCGCACCTTGAAGCGCAGGTGAATATGCCTGTCGCACCACACCACGCCTGAATCACCTTCGAATAAGCGCGGCCATGTTATGTATTGGCATTGGGCACAAGCAGCATTGATCAGTGAATCCCGATGCGTAATTACCGCCGATGCAGCGCTCCCTTGGCTTGGTTCTACAGCTGGTCCTACAGCTCGACTGGTCGTCATCAAGTGCGCTGTGATTCCATGTCAGTCAGTCAGTCGTGACTCGTGCGGCACACGTCGAGGGAACGACGCTGAAGGGGGAATGGGCTGGATCTTCAGGCAGAGGTCCATCCATGATACACGCAGACCCGACGCGGGCGAATGCACCCTGACTGATGTGTTGTCAAGATGTCGACCACATAACGCTCCGAAGGCCAGCACCGGGTCTACTGGAGCTAGACTCGAGAGTACCTACCTTTGTATCTGAAATTCTGAAATTCTAGAAATTAAGACTGGTTGGTTGACTGATCTGCCCAACACCCACGGACGGCTCCCTCGGTGGAAATCATGACGAGCTCTTGACAGGCAATGATCCATGGACCATAATACATACAGCGAGCGACTTGATAGATGCAGGCCGACTATACTTGTCGTACTTCCGCGCCCGCGCCCTTTCGCTCCTCTTTTGCCATGCACTCCAGACCTTGATATAGGTAATCCGTCATGTTGCCGGAGACGAAGTCCTATTTTGGGCTCTAGCTTCGACAATGGACATTGCATTGCGCTAATCAGTTGTCCTCAGTTCGCAGCACTTCCGACTTGCTCTGGAAGCCGATATCGAGCCAATCTTGCCCGCTTCTTCCGTGGCCCCCTAATCGGACCAGGCATCCAGATCAAACATACGGGCAAAGTCTAAAGATTCCATGATGGAGGGGGCGTGTACGTGACATGGTACGGCAAGGCGAACGCTCTCGCTGCCCAACCTACCCCCTTCCTGTGCATAGAGCAGCCGGATTTGGCTCAGCTCCCGCGCAACAGAATGTACATGAGAGCGGCCATGGCCAATGGATTAGGTAGTCTCCATTGATCCAATCTCACATGGGGGGTTTTTTCATCAAGTCTTGGTGCTGTCGAGTGTGGTGGCAAGATGTGAATAATGAATGAGGGCGGCTGAGACACAAGCGACCACGGCCCCCCGGAGCCTCCGAATGTAAGAAGCAGTTCAGTTGCCGGAATTATTTCAAGATGACTGATTCCCCGTCGTGCATCAATAGGCACCAGTCCATTACTTCTGAAAGAGTCCTTCTGAGACTGGGCTAAACGAAACAAGGAGGATAATACGCATGCTTTCCATCCATCCATCCATCCATCCATCCTTCCTCCCTTCCATCCAGCTTTAGCTCGGCGCCTCTTTGAACATCGAGGAGAATCCAGTTTTTAGAAGAAACACTTTCTCTACCTAATACGGACCGTGAGACCCGACGACACTAGCAAGCGCGTGCGGCACATGAATCAGCATCAACATTTTAAGTACATACTCCGCAAAGACAACACAGAAACAGAAATCATCGAGCTCCGAGTGCGTATGTACCATCTCACTACACTACAACCAAACTCGCAGTGCGCGCACACCATCTTCTTCCTTTCCGGCCACAAGCACGACGTGGCGGGGCGAGGAAGCGAGGGAAAAGAGCTCATTGACTCAGCCCTAGCGATGATCCGGGTAGAATGGCAGGTGCCGATGATTTCTATACCTCTAACATTTGGACAACATTTTGTACCGCCGGCTTTATCGCTACCTTGATCCAACCTTGCGCCGATCATACGTGTGATTGACTCCTCCAGCTTCAGACCGAATAGCACAGGTTGCAGTGGCCATCAGCTTCCCTCTACGCACTTGAGTAAGGTACGTACTGGCTGCCAGACCGACAGAGGCGACATCTGAGCTGGGTACAGGCCTAAGAAGGTTACGAAAATTCCATCGAGATAGTCGACAACGCGAGGTGTACACATATGAGCACATCGAAAAAAAAAAAAAAAACCCCCCCATGTGTTGTGCTCGGCCGCAGAGATATTTTTATCGACACGGATGCCTTGCATGTATGCATTACCTGCATACGCATTACCTGCAGTCAACCCCGTGGAGCTACGCACGCGGACGTAATGATGGGAACACAAGTCCACTCCAGCGTGAGCCGCATGAAGTAAGAAACGAGGGACTACGGATGCAAGTACGCCGAGAATACGGGAGACCGAGCCATTACGAAGGGGCAAAGGTTCAACTGGTGCCTCTCCCTCACGAGGCTGGTTCAAAGACCAAGCTTCAATTGCTTGTGAAACTCGCAGGCCAGCAAAGTGGGCAAGTTATGCGCTCGCGGGTGCTTCACTCAAGGAAAAGAAAGAGGCCCGCAAAGCGGGCATTGCACGAGGTGCTTTACTTGACTGATTAGGGATTATTTATACATTCTCGCAAATATATCTATTACAAGACTTCCGCTTTTTTCACGGCCAAGCTCAGCCGAAGCGCCACCTTTACTGAACTCCTGATATATCTCTTCCGTGCATGAAACGCCTGCCGCATACATGTATGACCCAAATCGTGGACGCGTAATGATATTGTGGCAAAGTGAAAAAGAGAAATAAAAACAATGAAGGGCGATTAGTTGAAAGGATAGATAATGGCCCCAATGCCCACTTGCTCGGAGTGCTTGGCTCGCCTAGTGAAAAATCAATTATCCAAAGACCTTGAGAAACCCCCATATCCCGACACCGCTGAGGACAGGAATGGTCAGATTATCATCCCACCCAAAAAGATCGACAGCTTCACTCGCCGAGGCCGCGAATCCGTTCCATAGACTCAAAACGGCCACAGCCAAGGTCCCCGATATAGTAGCTGCACTCTCCGAGACGCCCAAAGCAAGTCTCGCAGTCGACGGCAACGACAAAGTACCCCTGAACATGAAGTCCTCATCCCCAGGCATAGGCCCAAAGGTAGGCACAAGCCAGCCATACCAGAAGAACGACGAGGCGACACCAACCAAAAACGCAGCCGACGACCCAGCCAGAGACTTGCCGCGGCCAAGACGCGGCGTGTATCTGCCCCAGAGCCGCCCAAATGTGCTCGCCGCAGTATCGCACCAACTCAGCAGAAGGACACTCACGGCAGCGACATCCTTGGGAAGGAAATACAAGACAGTCCACGTACCCAGCAGGTACCAGATGACGCCATTGTAGCCAGTATACTCACTCTCGCGCATCAGTGCTCCCAGACAGCGCACGTAGAACCCATTTACGGAACTATATCGGTGCCGTAGGAGATCTGTGAGTGCAATGGGAATCAGACCCGCCATGAGATATGGCGCAACTGCGTCTGTGCGTGCGCCCGTCATGTATAACCATACCACGAAGGCACCAATCGAAACATGGAGGACCTTGCGGGGAACTTCGTGTTTGTGCACAAAGGTTCGCCAATGTCGATGAATGGGGATGAGTCCCATGGGGCTGGGACTGCGGCTGAAGTCGCGCCATGACCAGCCTGAGGGCTGCGGAGGTGCAAGATGGCCATTCTCTGAGAAGGCTTTGTCGTGGGCGCTTTTTTTCTTCATCTCGGTGGTTATGTTTTTGGAGGGGGATGGGTGTGTCGATGGGTTCGTGTTGTTGTTGTTGTTGTCGGTGTTGCGTGTCTTGCGCGCAGACCGTCGTGGAGGGTCGATGGGCGATCTGCTTCTGGTTCGAGATTTACGCGTCGCTCCAGGAGGTTCGTCGCCAGACAGTGAACCGTCATCTTCTTCCTCTACCTCTTCCCCTAGAGACTGCTGCGAGAGCGTCGTGCCTCTCCGTGCGGCGGAGCGCGTTCTCGGCGCCGCATATTCGACATGATGCCGCTGCTCTGAAGGCGTTGGACTCGGTGACGTAACACGGGGGATCTCGGGAATAGCAGCTGCCCTACGACGCAGAGCCATGGCGAACGAAACAGGCGGTAGAGCAGAGCACCGAATTACACCAACGAGAAGGCGATGAAGGCACGCAAAGGTAGATGGCCAGAGAGTCTGGCGATGCCCTGGCGCAAGGGGCCAAGGTGACGAGGAGCCCAGATGCGGTTCGGAGTCGGAGTCGGAGTCGGAGTCGGAGTCTCGGCGCGAGCAGCGCGAGCGGCGCATAGAAGAGGAGGGGTGCCCGTCAGCGCTAGAGTCGAGGTCATAAAAGGGACTATACAGGGTCGAGAGTCTCTGTGGTGAAAAGCCGACCGGCCCTATCGGATCCAGGGTGAAGACGTGACGTTGGGATATGCAGGAGAGGTGATGTCCCCCACTGCATGACGCAATGAACACGGAGGGACTTCGTTTTCGGTGTGCGGCGGCACGAGCGCGCACATGGGAGAGAGAGAGAGAGAGAGAGAGAGAGAGAGAGAGAGAGAGAGATAGAGAGACAGGTCACAGAGATGATGTTGTTCAAAGAACAGCCGGCTGTGAAATGACGTAGTGAGGCTGAGCTGAGGGGCACAACCGGATTTAATTTTTTTGTCTTCATTCGTCCGTCCAACTCGAGAAAAGGAATTTTTGCGCTTGAAATTCTGCCAGATCATAGTTGGGCGGTGGACACCGGGTCCTTGGCTTTTGGCCGCAATTGTTGCGCCGCACGTGCTGATAAGATCAGATCTGGCGATAGCGTCAACTTTTTGCCCTGTAGCTACATACTAGCAAGGCCCTATCGTCTGTCTCATCAGTGATCACATTCGGCGACTTGTACGAATTGCCAGTTGTTTGACTCTGCAATTCTGGCAGTCATGGCGCCTGAAAAGGTTGCCTCCAAGAGGAGCCCCAGAGCCTGGGATGCTCTTCGACCTGCCCTTCCGCAATGGATCTTGGACGCCGTGCAAGCGCTTGGGTTCTCGCAAATGACGCCCGTGCAGGCTGCTACGATGCCGCATTTCATGGGAAACAAAGATGTGGTTGTCGAGGTGAGTCTGGTCGTGTTTTGACTAACCTCTCACGTCCTCAACGCGATAGCATTCTAACAAAATGTTTCCCCCGCAGGCTGTGACCGGTAGTGGGAAAACTATGGCTTTTCTACTGCCCATTGTGCAACGTATCTTGCGCCTCGACGAGCCCACGAAAAGACACGACGTCGCCGCCATCATCATCTCCCCTACAAGAGAACTCGCCGCCCAAATTCACACTGTCCTCATGTCGCTACTCGAATTTCACCCGCCGTCGGCCGACATCATCTCCTACCTCAAGGATGACGAGAAGAGGCCGACGACGACCGCGCCAGTCATTGTGCCGCAACTCCTCGTCGGGGGCACGACCACGACGGCCCAAGACCTTCAGTTCTTCACCCGCCACAGCCCCAATGTCTTGATATCCTCCCCCGGGCGGCTTGTCGAGCTGCTCTCATCGCCGCAAGTGCACTGCCCGCAGTCGTCATTCGAGATGCTGGTCCTGGACGAGGCAGATCGGCTACTAGATCTAGGCTTCAAAAATGATCTTCAGGCTATCATTGCGCAACTACCGAAACAGAGACGCACCGGGTTGTTCAGCGCTAGCGTGAGCGAAGCCGTCTCAGAGATTATCCGCGTCGGGCTGCGAAATCCAGTCAAGATCGAGGTCCGGGTCAAGATGAAGGACGGGGGCATCGTAGAAGACCGCAAGACGCCGGCGAGTCTTCGAATGGCCTACATTGTGCGACCGGCCGCACAGAAATTGCCAGCGCTGGCCCAGCTACTCGAACGGCTACCCATGACACCGCAACGAACGATTGTATTTCTATCAACATGTGCGGCAGTGGACTACTTGCAACACGTGCTTCCCGACCTCCTCCCCACGGCCTTCTCCTTGGTCCCTCTCCACGGCAAGCTCCCTGCCAAGGTGCGGCAAAAGAACTTTGCACGGTTTCTGGGCTCCGTCTCGCCAACGGTGCTAGTCACGACGGATCTAGCAGCGCGGGGGCTCGATATCCCACAGGTCGACCTGGTCGTGCAAGTAGACGCACCATCCGACCCCAAAGTCTTCATCCACCGCAGCGGCCGAGCCGGCCGAGCGGGCAGAAAAGGGCTCGCGGTGGTGATGCTCCACCCAGGACACGAAGAGGACTACGTGCGATTTCTAGAAATCCGCAAAACGCCCATCACGCCTCTACAAAAGCCGCGGCTCGACATCTCAGAAGACGCCGCCGCGGCAGCCACCGAAAAGATGCGCGCCTTTGCCAAAACCGACCGAGCCATCTACGACAAGGCACAAAAGGCCTTTGTCAGCTGGGTGCGCAGCTACGCCGCCCACCAAGCAACCTCCATCTTCCGCATCGCGGACCTCGACTGGGCCGATCTAGCCCGCGCATGGGGCCTCCTCCGCATGCCCCGCATGCCCGAGCTCAAGGGCTGGAAAGGCGACAAGACACTCGGCGTCACAGACGTGGACTGGGACACCTTTGCGTACAAGGACAAGACCCGCGAAAAGGCCCGCCTAGAGGCTCTGGAGGCGCTGCGCAACGGCGAGGTCGAGGAGAAGAGAAAGGCGGATAAGTCACGGAAGCGCAAGAATGAAGCGTGGAGTAATCGGCAGGGACAGGATGAGCAGCGCGTGGAGAGACGCGAGAAGAGGCATAAGAAGAAGGATGCGGAGCGGAATGCGACCATGACAGAGGAGGAGAGGCTGAAGAAGGAGAAGCTGGATGAGCTGATCCGGCAGGTGAGAGAGCAGAATCTGGCCAAGGCGGCTGCAGCGAGGGCGAAGAGCAAGGATGATGGATTTGAGGGGTTTGAGGACTGAGGTGTCCTCTAGGTCTAGTAGACTTGATGATACCATGTTGATGGGGGAGGGGAGGGCAACTTTTTATCTCGAAGAACCCACTGGATGCTTTCATCATGGGCAGCATATCTCGGCACAATGTCCACCCGAAGAGCCTGCCTCAGCCTGTCTCAGCCTGCCTCTCTGCCTTTTTTTCTTTTTCTTTACCAGGAAGCACGACGTCGGGCATGGGGGCATAATTTTTCCATGTATAGCGGCCTGGCCTTGTGTGTGGCGTAGCGAATCGCCTTGCATTCATAAGTAGGTAGCCAGCCAGCCAGCCAGCCGGTCCGGTCACTCCAGCTTAAAACACCTTTTGACAGGGGGGGGGGGCCGCCATGTTGGAAGGAAGGAAACAGAAGCACATGAAGCACATGAAGCACACAGGTGGGTCGCAAGGGACAGAAATCTGGCTAGGTTCCCTATTCAATTCGTTACATCTTTGTTCGGTGTCTCTATTCCCTTGGGTGTCCTTTCGAACAAGCAGATAGAGAGGTTGTTAAAAGAGGGGAAAGAGTTGGGCATGTGAATTGGGAAAGGGATGGGATAGGAGGCATGGATACATAAAAGCGTGGGATTTGTTTTCTCTCTCTCATTACTTTGTTAGCATATTACTCGTCGTCTAGTGTTATGTTCGGGATACCAATCTGACTTTCATGCTTCACTGTTCCGGACGGGAAGATAGATATGTTGCTGACTCCTGCCTGTGCTTCATGTGTCCTACGATTCTGGTGTCTGTAGCCACGGCGTCGTGTACGGTGTTGTATACCTACCTCGTCTCGGCCCTGTAGACGAGCGACGTATTCAAATGGGGACGACCAAGAAATCGTAAAGGAAAGGAACGTCCTGAAGGACCAAGGCTGAGAATGGCAGGGAGGGCACCTCTCAATGCAAGGTGATGGTGATTTATTACCTACATACCTCTTCATGCACCTCAACAGTCCGATTCCGTCATCGAAACAACATGGCAGACAACACCGTCCGATTCAAGACAACACACCTCCTCATTCAAAGCGTTCGCGCTGCACGCTACTTACATGTACCTTACACCACCTCCTGTTCGTCTGAACCCTTTTATATAGGAAAATAAGAAACACAACACACAAAACTACCTAGCTTAGCCGTGTAGAACCATCCTAGAAGCCCTCATCTATCACATGCCACACATGGTGCCGTTCTCTACTTTCTCTACTACCTAGCTACGATCCTACAAGCCGGATCTTGTCTTGGCTCGACCGCTGGACCCTACCATTGGTCGCCCTCGATTTGTTCGTCCTCACCTAAGAAGGCAAGTCAGTACTTAATCAAGTTGAACTAGTCGCTCCAATGTCGTAATACCCCTTTTTTATCCCCAGTCTTCGACTTCTTCGCACATTGTTCCGTCTTGGATCTCGTCTCCACGACAGCACTGTTGTTCTTTTGGAAAAATACCTTGTACTCTCTCGTCCTTCCCTTATAGCCAATCGATAAAAGACCAAATTAAATGCATGCTAACTCAAGTTTCCGTCTCCAGTCTTTCTTTTTTTTTGGGGGGGGGGGGGGAGATTTTTTTTTTCTTTTTCGTGTTCGGTTTTTCTTTGCCGCGTCATAATTGGAATAGGACGAAGTACGGAGACGCGCCACTCCTCGTACACCCTATGATACGTCTACTTTTGGTATCATTGCGGGTCAAAATAAATTTCAAAAAAGAAAAAAAGGAGAAAGTGAAAGAAAGAGATGAAGAAGAGAAGATGAAAGTTCAAGTGAACTGAACTGATAGAGAGAATAAAGCGTGAGAGCAGAACTCCCTTTGATGCAAAATGGGTATGAATAGCCGACCCAAGAACTATTGTGCCAGCTCTTCCCTCATATGACAGGACCAGGGGTGGATATTCTTTACAAGTCGTAAAACTCCCAGCCATCTCCCACGTCCGTCTGAGACTTGGCTTTGTCCGAGGTGATTTGCGACTCTCTTCTTGTGACTGGCGCAAACTCGCTTCTGAGCTCTTCGTTCAGTCACAGCTCCTCGTCTTCTAACTCGGACGGCTTCAAAAGACCGCCAACTTTTTGCCGTCTTTCCTTGTCGGCCAGCTTGGCCTCACGTTCTTGTTGTTCTTTTTCTTCCTGGAACAACTCTGCATTGTCGCCGACGAATTCCTTGAGCGATACGAGGAAATCTCGCAGATGTAGTCGAAATTTATCATATGTCGTGTTGAGCGTTAGCATCCCTTCCACAAAGGTGGTCACTTGGGCACTAAAATCAGGAGTCAGGAGTCAGTAGCAGATAGCGAATTGGGCAGACAATGAATCGCGATCAAATGTTGTTGTTGTCTTGGTAGGAAAGGGGGAGTCGCAACATACACCTGTAGGTTGGAAAACGCGTTGCGCAGCACAGTGATCACTGAGGCAGTTAGGTAGTCCTTGTTCGCGGTTCCAGCCTGAGCTTGATCGGGCGTGTAGATTGGTCCCTGGATTTTGGGTTGGGTGCCATCGGCTGGATGAGCATAGTAGAACAGCTTCATGAGCAACATGGACTGCGTTTTGAACCCAGCCTTGTGATCATTGTCTGTAATCACGAACAGAACATCCTGCAGGATCGACATGAAGAAGCGCTGGAAGAAGTTATTAGCAGTTCCCGCATCCGTCTTCTCAGCAATATTGGTGATCACTTCGAGACACATGGAAAGTCCCGCAGCTTCCACGTCACGGTTGTCGTGTTTGAAGGCCCAAGAACACGAATCAATGACGAACTTGAATCGTGTGTTCTCCAGCTTCAGCAATGCGGGGAAGCAGTGCAAGTTGATGGTACGGAGGAGATTGAAGAATTCCACCCGGTGCTCCGGGTAGTCGGAGAAATTTTGGTTGATCATACTCAGAGTACTGTCAAACACATTCTCCAAGATTGCGGGCACCTGATCCTCCATCAAAGCAGACAGTTTGTTGATGAGTGTCGTCATGGCCTTGAGTACTTCTGCATCACGAGCTCCGGCAACGTTGCGATTGTAATCGACAAGGACGCAGTCAAGCAACGGCGGCACCATCTGGGTTCGGATTCCCTGCAAGTCCTCTGCTTTTTCGAGATACGTCTCAATGAGCTTCAAAATTTCTTTCTTGATGGTTCGCAATCCGCGAACTTTGGGCATCTTGGTGGCCACCTCGCCTGTTCAAATCATAGCAAAGCGTTAGCAAGTCAATGGGATTTCCTTGAAAGGAATTTTCGTCAATGTTTTGTGAATTCTCCTTTACGTACCGTCTCGAGTCACAGCTTCCGAAATTAGCGTGCTGGTGGCGCGGTATATCTCCAACATGTCGTGATAGATGCGGCCAATTTGCGGGTAAAAGTAAGGTCCGACAGAGGTACAGGCAGCGACGTTGGTCTTCATGATGTTTCCGATAATCTTGATAGTCTCGGCATTCTGCAGGAAAGACGGGTCCTTTGCCGCCGACTTGATGATCTCACTCCAAGCACCATTGGGCAGACTCATTAAATCAGACAACAGGCGTTCTTGTTGATGCTTGTTGCCCTGTGCCGCGACCATGTAGCCACAAGCCTCGTAAAACGTGTGGATCTGCTGGGGAGAGAGATCAACTGTAATCTTGCCCATGACTCTAACAATCTCGTCAATAAATGGCTCCTTCTCGCTAGGTTGGAGTGCCACAAAGTGTCGACGGCATTGTCTGGCAATTTTGATAAAGGTATCGCAAGCCATGTCTTGCACACCTATATAAAGCAATCACACTAGTTTAGCGCCGGAAACTTGGTCGTTTCGCAAGCAAGGGAGGGAGGGGTAGTCAGAAATAAGGGGGAGGTTTGGGGGGATGAAATCATACCTTCATGCGACTCATGCATAAACTCGAATAGTTTGTTGACGACCGTCTTAAGGAATTTCCAGTGTGCCTTCAGGAACCGAGGATATTGGCCGACAATGTACATGATGTTACTCGCCACGACAGCCTTGTTATCCTTGCCACGCTTCATCTCGGTGAGACCCAAGAGGTCCTTGATAACCGTAACGAGGAAGCGCTTCTCGGTTTCCTCATTCATGGCCAAGGAGATGGATCCAATAGCCCAGCACAAGACGTTGCAGTTGTTCCATGACCATTCGGATCCGTCCACCTGGCGGGCTAGCTTCTCTGTCATGATGTTTTCCGTATCGACCACATCTAAGTGGGTCAGGTAGACCAAGCATTCTCTGATCGTCTTGTATAGTTGAACAGTATCACTTTCCTTGACGAATTCCCTCACGATTTCTCCCTCGTCGTTCTCCACGACAAGCACTTCTTCGGGCCGGACCATTTTCTCAATCATGACAAGCCGTAGATTGGAAAGAATCTCGTTGTACGTATTCTTTCGGAGAGGATAGGCCGCCAACGCGGATTGATAGGTGGCGGTGCCGGTGGGTGCGCCAGCAATGGCCGACAGCGGGTTGGCGTCGGTAACGGGGAGCTGCTGCATCTCCTCATATAGTTCCTGAACCAGCTTGAGCCAATAATCAAGGCAGATTTTAAAAATTTCACGGTCGTCGATGGAAGATATTCTGATCAGGTAATAGTGTCCATGCATGAGATAGTCTCTGTTCGGAAGTTTTTCGATGAGCTGTGACGCAGAAGTCATTAGCAACAAGATCGCTCGCATGGGCCGAATGGTGGGAAGGGGAGCCTGAGCTTCAGAACTCACATGCAGATGTGATCCAAAGAAATTGCTAAGAAAGAGAGCAAGGTTTTGAATGAACTCTTGGTCCTTCGAATTGGCCAAACGGTACGTCTTCTTCAAATCCAGCGAAACGGGAATCAGGTTCGAGATAGTGCCCAATGTTTCGGTAAACATTTTGACTATTTGCTCCTGATATTGGGCGGACTGTGCAGTTCCACCGGTCTGAAGACCTCCAATTTCCGTTAGGCACTGAAGAGTAATGTTACGGAATTCTGGAGCGGCGAGAAATCGCGTGCGCAGAGTCTCGATCAGATCCGTCTCGAAAATATAGCCCAGAGGAATCCAGTTGCAGAACCGCAAGAGGGTCTCGAGGGTTTCTTGGATAAGGCTGGGTAGGTCGGCTGTAGCGAGAATACTTTGACACATCTGAAAGATCTGTGAGAATTCGGCACACATTGTCTGCTTGAGACTCCTCGTCTTGGTCGACGTCATCTTCTCGGCCGAGTAGTCGAAAACCTCTTCAGAAAGCAACCGTAACACGATCATGTTATTCTCACAAACAGAGAGGCCTGCGTGACAAGAGGTCAAGATCTCATTGATAAACGAGGGCCAGTAGTGAGGCCATTCTTGCTTGAGTAGAGATACGAGAACGAGATTGAGCTTGTTTAGCAGCGTCTTGTTTGTCCTCAAAGATTCCTCAGTCTTGGCAGTATGGAGGATGAACTGCACAATAAAGTTTCGAACACCTATCCGAGTAAATTAGACGTCAAATGCGCGGGTCAACAGCGAAGCGAGCTGGATTCTATTTGGCACGTACCCAGACACTGATCACGGGGTATAACCTTCCATCTCGTCATAATAACATTGTCCAGCACCTGTAAACCCAAGTCTTGAAACACGGGCAAAGTTAGTATTCTGCTGCACATAATGTTTGTGCTTCTTTGTTTAAAAAAAAAAAAGGCAGGCAAGCCCTTATCCCCTGGTATTCTTCTTCCCTGGTATGGTTCGTGTGCACGTACATTTCGTTTGAGGATATTGCGCGGTGGTGAGAATCGCGTCCACCAAGAGCCATGAGTTCGGGTCTTCTTTGAACTGACATCGCAAAGTTAGCTTGCCACAAGATTGCGCTGGTCACCGAGTAGCTACAGCAGCTTCAAGCTTTTCGCAAGTCGATGTCAAGTGCCGAGTCCGATCTTGTAGGCAAGTTCTTCCCTTGCCTTTGCCAAAATCGATACTCTCGGTAAGTGGGTAGAGGATTGGATGGCACGTATTTACCTGGTTCAACGCGATTTGGGCGGCTTTTTGCTGCAGAGAGCAAACGGAAGAAACAGAAACAAAGAAGCGTCAGTGCACATGGCCAAGGTGAGAGAGTACTTGGGGGTTCATTTCTGACGGCATAAAAACACGTACCGGCTCCCCGCGACCTTCGTAAAAGGTCTGACACAATTTGTCGAGCTCTTCAATCGTGACAGCCATGGTCTTAGCAAGACGAGGCTAGCGACGAAGAGGAGCAAAACCAAGGGCGGGGAAAGAAAGGTCTCGCAATCTGCAGAGGACAGGCGAAGCTCACGCAGCGCACACGATGAAGGACGTGTGCAGCGCGTCGCAGAAAAGATGACAGCTCTGACGGGGTGTTAAAGGCGAGGGATCTCTCTTTGAGGTGTGTGAAAGGGAAAGGCGGATAAAATGCGGCGAGGGTGTGAGGAGGCAGCAGCTTGCGTCGCGAGGCCGTTGAGCGTGTGGTCGAGGACTTCGAGCCTTCGAGGTCATAAGAAGGCTGGTGGAGACTTGGAGAACTGGAGAACTGGAGAGGCGGCGCCGCGGCGGGCGCTGCGGCTGGGTGATGCAAAGGGAGGCTGGGGGCGGCAACAGTGGGTATTACCCATATTAGGTGCAGGCTTCAGCGGGTCCATTCGGTGAACAGAACAGTCAGGAAAACGCAGGAAAACGAAGGAAAAACGCAGAGAACAGTGACACGCGGGAACCACGCAAGACGAACCGGACGGGGCAGACAACGACTCACGACTCACGACTCACAAGTGTGAGATGCCAGGCTTTTACTGGGTTTGCATGCACGTCTACTGCCAGCGTACTGCGGCTCTGGCATAAAACGTTGGGACCCGACGGCTTGCTTTCGGGTCTGTGTACCTAATGAGGTATGTACATATGTATGTGTACACTGTACAGCGCGACGGGTTACCGCGACGCTACAAATTCGCGTACTCGGTATGTACCTTTGCGTGCGCGATGCCGTGCGACTGCGATCGACTTTCACCAAGTTGCTGACATTTAAGCGCCTATTTGCCCGCCTTCTTGAGATGCAACATTTCCCTCATATGGCAGTGTTTCGTTCTAGGTATATCATCTGAGATCTCGCGTGTCTTTCTTGCTTGTCGGCTTCGGAACGGGCCCGCAAAGAGGCAGAGGAATATGTACATACGGCAGCACATCTATGATCTGATCGCAAGGGCGCGCCTCATCCATCCTTTCTACTCACAAGTCTAGCCATTTATAATTCAATGCATGTTGTGAACATGTCTGCGGGAAAGTGACAGGTGTTGCACAACACAGGCGCCCGCTCTTCACCAACACGCCATGCTCGTACAAGAGCTTTGCTTCCTGGTCTACCTCATAGCATGCTTCTCTTCCACTCGCAACACGTCGACCCCTTCAGTCACGGCTTGTATCCGCACTCAGCCAGAGCGTCTCTCAGAGCCTGCAGGGCCTTTTCGATGTCGCTTTTCTTGGGGTCCATCTAGAGCAGAGGAGCGTTAGCAATTCGCTAAACAGTGACGTAATGCAAGAGCAAATAAGCGCAAACGTACAGCCGACGGTCCCATGTGACCGAACCTCACATATTTGCTGCCAATCTCCTTGTGTAGACCACCGGCGAAGATGATGCCCTTATTCAATAACTTGGGAAGAAGATCGGGGCCGCTGACACTATCGGGCAGATAGATTGCAGTCATCGCATGAGCCTGATCTTCGCGCTTGGCGGCGACTACCTTCAGACCAAGGTCTGCAACAGCCTTCTTGACCTTGTCGGAGACTTCAATGTGCTTCTGGAAGCGCTCGGACAGAGGACGAGCCAGGACCTGGCTGACAGCAGTGTGCAAGGCGCGGATGAGCTGAGGCGAAGGAGTAGAGAAGTAAGAGGGCTTCTTAGCCTCGTAGTTTTGCATGACTGGACGCTGGTTTTAGCCACTCATCTTCTATCTCCTTCCGATATAGCATAAAATAAGTTGGTCGAGCGACGCTTACCGGGAAGCCAACGCTTCATGGAAGCAAAGTAGGTGGCTGGCTCAGTCTTGCGGTTCTTGACTGCATCGATAGCACGCCCGCTGAACATGGAAATGGACAGACCGGTAGGGCATCCGATGGCTTTTTGGCTGGCGGTAATGACACCGTCCAGACCCCATTCGTCAAAAGCAATCTCCTCGCAGGCAACACTGCAGACGCCGTCGGCGATGATCAAGGTTTCTGGAGACACGCGCTTGACCAAGTCGGTCAAGGGTTTGAGCTCAAACAAGACGCCCGTGGAAGTATCGACGTGGGTTGCGGTGATGAGCTTGTACTTCTTCTTCTTGAGTGCCTTCTCGATCTCGTCGAGCTGCGGTCGACTGCCCACGGCCCCAGTGATGGTGGTGACCTTGGCGCCGTAGGCGGCGAAGCAATCGGCGAATGCATTACCAAAGTAGCCGCTGCTCAGAACTAGAACGTCCTCGCCTGGTTCCACCAGGTTGACGGCAACAATGTCCCAGCCCAGAGTGCCGGAGCCGTTGATGACGAAGGGTTGCGAAGCTGGGTTGGTGGTTTGGAACAGCTTGCGCAGCATAGCCAGAGTGTCACCAAAAATTGATACAAAAGCAGGCCCAACATGGCTCTCACTGTTGATTCCATGAGCCGTCAGCCCGTCAGTCCAAAAATACCGCCATGATAGCCCGCTCCTTCGTGGTTGACGCTGCCAATGGGCCAGTTGAGCCGATTGAGTGAAGGTGCGCTTATGTGACGTACCTGAAGTGGGACATGGACTGGAGCACTGCATCGTCGAACTCAATCGGTCCGGGAATCATCAGGGCAGGATGAGCAGCTTGGGACGACATTTTGGTTGTAGTGCGGCAGTTCGAGAGATTGAAATTGGATAGTTTCAGAGATTGAACAGGTCGTCGCAGCAATGTCTGCAATAGTCGTCGGGGTGGTGGTTGCGGCAGGTTACAACTGGATGGTAACTCTGTAATAACTGTACGAGGAGGTATGATGGAGATGATGGACGTGGCGGGGCACCTCAACTTATTAATGAGACCAACAAGATGCGCATGGACACTCGAACTTATACAACTGAGCATTATACAAAAAAGCTCCTTTGACCACGATTGTTCAAGAAACGCATCTGCGAAGACAGGCGCTCTTTGTATATTCGCTGTCCCCTTTGGTCAGGAGAGTAGGTACCTATGATTAAACAACACACAGAAAAATGAGCCCCGATTTGCCTCGGTCCAATTCGAGAGAATTACGTCACAGCTCCCAATGTTGAATAACCTTCCCGCCAAATGTAACCACCAAATGCAACCACCAAAACAACATCAACAAGTGGCCACCGGCTGCTCGTGCAAACCCCAACAATCCCATGTAGAATCTTCTAAAACCACAGTGATTTCTTGTATTCTCTATCCATTTCCTTCCTTCTTTTCATGCCCTTTCTCTCGCTTCATCTTCACATCAGGCAAGCAAGCTGTCGACTGGAACACAAGCCCGATCCGCCTACCCTGATGCGCGTCGACGCACTCACCCACGTCCACGCCTCCACCTGCCACTCATACCAGACCTTGCTATCATCCGTCTGTCGCCACATGCTAACCTCGAGTTCCGTGTCTGCCGGGAACGAGAGCGGCTCCTTGAGCGGAAAGAAGATTGGAAACCAGGAAATCATGTCCTTGCTCTTGCGGTCAATACGCTCGGGATGTGTGCTGATCTCGACCTTGTTTCGGTCCTCGGGGCTCAAGTCCTGATCAAGTCGCGATGCATAGAGGGTAGACTCAAAGTAGCCGGCAAGGCCATGAGTGACGCCCTGCGTGCGACACACGTAGGTTACGTGGCAGGATCGCGAGTTGTGGTCGTTAGCACCCGCTGCGCCGGCCATGCTGCCGCCGCCGCCGCCCATGATGCCTCCCGAGCGACGGGCCTCGATGCTCTGCAGCGTGGATTCCGGGACCGGGTGTGTGAATTCCCAGGCTTGCTGGAAACGCGGGTGCCCGGGGACCTTTTGGCATACAAAGTCAAGGGCGTATAGGCGCACGACCCAGGGAGTGCTGAAGGCCGTCGCCTCGGTGGCGGAGCGGGCAAGGATGTCGGCGTGGAGTTTGGGCGTTGAAATGGGCGTCATGTGCGCGGTGTATGACTGTGGGATGGAGATGCCATGCGGTTGGGCGAGGACGTGTTGGATACCGTCTAGACATTCAGGCGAGAGCTCGTTGTCTCCGAATGAGCCTAGGAGTTCTGAGATGAGTATGTCAACTTTGCCGTAGACGGACTCTGTCGCCGTCGCTGCTTCTGTTTGCGTACTAGACGAGGCCGAGGTCGATGATGCCACAAGAGGTCCTTTCCAGGCTCGCATGTCTGTCTTGACGACATTGACCTTGCCGCCCCAGACGGTCTGGTTCTGGCGCAAGAGGTAAACGTAGGCGTTGGGGTTCTTTTCCACGGCCCAAACTTGCACTTTCACTTGCGTCAACTCGGCCGCTTTGAGGGCGCGTGTGACGAGCGGTCCTCTTCCCGAGCCAGCTACGGCAATAACGACAGCTCCGTCCTCAGACGATGTTGGCAAGTTGAGTTCTTTCCATTCGGACAGCGCCTCAATGACAGCAGCCTCATACTGGTCGTACTTGACGGGGTCGCCCTCAAAGACCTCGTAGGTGGCTGATTCCAAATTGTCTGACAACGGCTGCAGAGGCGACTGCAGCCAATCCTGGAAGCTCGTCAATGTCGGTGACTCGAGCGCTCCAAAGGACGGTTGCTGATTCTCCAGCCATTGCAGATACGCGATATGAGCGTCAGCACCGGCGCGCACAATCGATGGGCCCTGAGTCGTCGACGTGGCGGCCGCCGAGCTATGAGCATGAGCAGCGCCAAGGCTCGGGAAGTCTTCCTCCGTCATGGGAGGTCGGTTATCCATGGACAGAATGGACATGTCGTCCACCTTGAAGTTGGAAGCATCGGGACCGACGTCACAGAGTAGAATCCACGGAACCGCTCTTAGTCGCATGTAGCTAAAGATCATTTCCTGATGGTTCCTCGACAGTGTTGGGTATCCAGCCTTGTTCTTCTGGAATGCGTTCGGCCCAATGGTCAAATAATGCATAGGCTCCGCGAACCATCTGTTTTGCAAGTCCTTTTCGGGCATGACTTTGGGAATCTGAAGGGCTGCAGGATGGAATCAGAAAAATGATACTGGTTAGTCTTCTTTTCCGTGTCTTTATTACAGGGAAGACAATATAGACTATTTTTCAACATAATGGTAATGAAGTTGAAGAGGCGGTCATGATCAAAGAGACGAAGAGACTTACCGACATGTAGTCTCAGATTATAGTTACATATACTTCTCACATGGTGCCACGATGCCCACGCCGCAAACAGGTCGATTTCCTCCGATTCATTTGGTGTTGCTGCCCTCTCGTGGCCCTTCCCCTTGTTTGACTGCAGCTCCAGCGACGCCAGCGTCTCGACAGCCTGCTCGTCCACCGGCTCCCGATACATGGGCATGTGAATCAAGAAGGTCAAGCTACTCCCAATCGTCAGAGCTTCCTGCACCGCGCGCGAGTACTGCGCCAAAGCCTGGTTTCCGCCATTGGGGGAGGCATCACGGCTCGGCCCAGCAATGATAATGCTCCGCACGCCGCAAAAGTTGGCATAGTTGATCTCGAGGTTCAGCACCTGGCGCGAGATGCTCGCAATCAAGGGATTCGTGGAGCACAGGTCAATCCAGGGACTGATATACGCCGTATACGTGTTCACCGTGGGTGACGGAAACAAGCCCGTGTCGTCGGGAGTAAGCGGTGGAATGATGGGGTCGGCTCGTGATGCGGTCAGCGTGCTTGTGGGTGCTTCGGCGGTTTGGTCCAGGAGCGAGAGGTGGTCTGAGACGAGCTTGAAGACTCTTGATTTGAAGTGTCGGTTCGTGACTGGTGTCGTAGCGAAGTTGATCTATGAGAGAACAACAATAAAGAGAATGGGTACTGGTCAGCCGACTCTGTGAATTTGGCCACGTCTTGAATCTCGTATATGTTCTGTACTCGTAGCCTCATTTTTTATCGCACGAAAGAGGAGCATCATAACTTACACCTTGGTTGAGCAGATATCCATACTGCAGGTCCGTAAGAGGCGTGTCTCGAGCCGAGCTATGATTTCCAATGTGGAATGCCGGTCTTTGGGGCCCGAAAGAATCACCGATTGACATGTCTGCTGCTTCAAAAGACATCGCGTAAGACTGCAGACAAGAAATACCCTACCAGACTTCTTCGATGCGTGCCTTGATAGCTTGCTGGGCGCGGATTTGCCTTGACTTGAATCAACAGGACCAATGTCCTCGCACGAGATAAATTGCACCCTTCGAAACGACCTTACGGCAAATCAAAAACACTGACTTGTTTGACAGTAGAATGTTATCAAGGGCTGACCGTGGCGGGGAATGGCACAAGATTTGTTGGCCGTACATACAATGGCTACCTACTTTTTTTTGTGGTACCTGGTGAAGTGAGATGAAGGTGCGCACAGTGTGCGCTGATGGTGTAGTACAAGACGTCCTTCGAGGCATCTCACTCCGCAGGTTCCATGATCCGTTTGGGAATTTGCACTGCGATTTAAGTGTTTCGCGGGCATTATAGCAGCTTCATAGTATCATTTCCTCGAATCGCGCCGTCCTCACACTCATCGTGAATTTGACGTCTCATCGTTCGCACACTGTTCTCGAGCAAGGGTCCTTGTTTATCGATAAGATCAGGCTACCTAGGGTCCCGCCAAAAATTTCGACCTCCATGGACCATATGTCAACCACATCTGGCCGAGACAAAACGAAATTCCTCACAGCCTACAGGTCTGCAACGCCAACAGCTGAGTCCACCCGGCAATTTTCCGTTTGGCAGTGCATTACTGCAATTTGGGACAGGAGACTCGACAAAAGAGCGACCTCTCCACCCTCCCGCCCTATTAAAGAGACACAAAACATGTCGGATTCGCACGAACCGAGAACAAGCAAACGCGCCAGCGCCAACGCCGACGAGACATCTAGGAAAAAGTCGAAGACGGGAGACGGCGCCAAGAGCGGAGAAATGTACAATCCATACCTGGCGCATATGGATCAAGACACCACAAATGGCTGGGGCGATGAGCCATCGCCAGGGTCTGCTCTGGCGGGCATGACACGCCGTGAGACGACAGCAGCGCAGGCTGCCAAGGCAGAGGACTCGGCTACAAATCCGTTTACAGGACAGCCTCATTCCCAGAAATACTTTGGTATCTTGGAGACGCGCAGAAACTTGCCTGTTCACAAACAAAGGTATGGAAGGATCCATGCCCCCAAGTCAAATGCTGATTATCACCAGGAGAGAAAGGACAAAGTTATGAAATCGAGATGGCCTGGCCGGTGATGACTAACATGAGTCGCAAACAGACAAGAGTTTCTCGATAAATACCATTCGACCCAAATTCTCGTCTTTGTCGGTGAGACGGGTTCCGGAAAAACGACTCAGATCCCCCAGTACGTCGTGTACGATGAGATGCCCAAAGTCACCGGCAAGCTCGTGGCGTGTACCCAACCCCGTCGAGTCGCGGCCACCTCAGTCGCACAGCGAGTCGCTGATGAGATGGACGTGCCGCTGGGCGATGAAGTCGGGTATAGCGTACGTTTCGACGACTGCTCCAGCTCCAAGACCATGCTCAAGTACATGACAGATGGTATGCTTCTGCGAGAAGCCATGCACGATCACGACATGACGCGCTACAGCTGCATCATTCTCGACGAAGCCCACGAACGTACCCTCGCGACCGATATCCTCATGGCTCTTTTGAAACAGATTGCCGCTCGGCGGGCTGATCTGAAGATCATTGTCATGTCTGCGACGCTGGATGCGCAGAAATTTCAAAAGTACTTCAACGATGCTCCGCTTTTGGCCGTACCCGGTCGAACGTTCCCCGTTGAGATCTTTTACACACCCGAGCCGGAGAAGGACTACGTCGAGGCTGCGATCCGGACGGTGCTGCAGATTCATGCGTCCGAGGGCGAGGGTGATATCTTACTCTTCCTGACGGGCGAGGACGAAATTGAAGACGCCTGTCGCAAAATCAATCTGGAGGCAGACGAGCTGCAACGAGAAGTAGATGCCGGGCCCATCGCCGTGTACCCTCTGTACGGCACTCTGCCTCCTCACCAGCAACAGCGCATCTTTGACAAGGCGCCTCCGCCGCTGCGAAAGGGCGGTCGTCCCGGTCGCAAAGTCGTGGTGTCGACCAACATTGCCGAAACTTCCCTGACCATTGACGGCATCGTGTACGTCGTCGATCCCGGATTCAGCAAGCAAAAGATTTACAACCCCCGAATCCGAGTCGAATCGCTGCTCGTGTCCCCCATTTCCAAGGCCTCAGCCTCCCAGCGCGCCGGTCGTGCCGGTCGTACCAAGCCCGGAAAGTGCTTCCGCTTGTACACCGAGAAGGCATTCAAGAACGAACTGATCGAACAGACGTACCCGGAAATCCTGCGCTCCAACCTCGCCAACACAGTTTTGGAGCTCAAGAAACTCGGCGTAGAAGATCTTGTGCACTTTGATCTCATGGACCCCCCCGCGCCAGAAACCATGATGAGAGCACTCGAGGAACTCAACTACCTCGCCTGCCTCGACGATGACGGCGAGCTGACCACGTTGGGAAGCCTGGCTTCCGAATTCCCTCTGGATCCTTGCCTGGCCGTCATGCTGATCTCGTCGCCCGAATTCTACTGCTCCAACGAGATCCTCTCCATCACATCGCTCCTCTCCGTGCCCCAGATCTTCTCGCGTCCCGCCAACAACCGCAAGCGAGCCGACGAGATGAAGTCGCACTTCAGCCACCCAGATGGAGACCACCTGACTCTGCTCAACGCCTACCACGCCTTCAAGGGCCAGGCGACCTCTGACCCGAGCGGCGTCAAGCAGTGGTGCCACGAGCACTTCCTCTCGTACCGTCACTTGTCCAGCGCGGACAGCGTCCGTGCACAGCTGAAGCGCATCATGGAGACACATGGCCTGGACCTCATATCCACGCCGTTTGAGGATAAGAATTACTATAACAATATCCGGAGGGCTCTTTTGTCGGGCTTCTTCATGCAGGTCGCTATGAAGGAGAGCTCAGGCAAGATCTATCGTACTGTCAAGGATGACCAGGCTGTCATGATTCATCCATCTACTGTTTTACGGACAGACTTTGACTGGGTTCTGTACAATGAATTTGTGCTGACGTCGAAGCAGTACATTCGTACATGTACTGGGATTCGACCAGAGTGGTTAATGGTATGTTCCAAAACACGTTAATCCCGTGCATTTATTCTAGACACATTCATTTGGGTGTCTTCTTGTTCTTCTTCCGTCTCATGTATCTTGCTTTCCTTGGCATGACCCTTCTCTCCATGCATTGCGTTTTCCATGTTCTTGTGCTGACCATATATCCTCTCACACAGGAAATCGCACCAGTATACTACGACCTCGATACCTTTGAGCCTGGAGACATCAAGCGATCGCTTACCAGAGCGGGAGAAAAGAAGAGGCGAAAGGAGGCTTCGAAGGCTGGGCGACGATAGATAACGCTACGCACTCACTTCTCGTCGGCCAGGCATTTTGGTGTCGACGAGATTATAGCATGACGCTGGAAAGGTGCTCGGAAAATGAAGCAAACGACCTCGTCAAGAAGCCATGGTTTACATTGCTATGGTCTCCCGATTCGACTAACATAGCCGTGCGAGCGTCATGCATGCAGAATATCAAGCCTTGTACCTATGCAAGGCACTCCGTTGGGAATGCTGAAAAAGACAAGTCGTGGCGATAATTCTGACGAGACAACAGGAGTACTGTATCATACATTATGTGTTCACTAAGTGGGATTTTGGGCGGATTACTAGGAACAAGTTTTTTTTCTGATTTTCAATCTTTTTGTGGCTTATTTGCGGTAACCTTTTTAGAGCAAGTAGAAAGAGGGGAAGGAGAACATGAGGAAATAGAACCAGATGCACGTACGAAAGACAGCATGTATGCACCTTCATAAAAGGGGGGGGGGACGTTTGCAAGAAGGTAAAAGGCGGCGGCGCCCTGAATAAAAAGCTTACTTCTGCTTACACCGCAATTACAACGGGGTTCCAGACATGAGGAGGAGGCTGAGAGGCAGGCTTTCGAAACTGCTGTGCATGTAGAGAGTACCTGACCTGTCAAGGCAGTTCAGCGGCAGCGCCATTCTACTGATGAGGCTACGCATTCATTCCTACCTATGCAGGCAGTGTCCAAGATGAAGCCTCACTTTCTTGTGTAGCTCGCATTCCTGGACGTGCGAATCAGGAGCATATTGCTTCACCGCTGTCTTCAGAGGGTACATACGTCACGGCAACGACGTCGTTGACAACAATACCATGCACGGCATACATAGGCAGGCATGGTCTTGTGTTTGCTTTCCAGCGTAAGAAAGGCCGCTCGCCATTGTATGTTAGATAGGAGGTATGTAGGACTAGGAGGTATGTAGGTAAGCCACCCACCCTCCTTCTTGCTGCTCTGCCCATTCAGAAAGCCGTAGCCGACCAGAATTGCGCTGGGCTATCTAAGCGGAGAGCGAAGAAGAATATAAATGTAAGCGGGCTTTGTATCGTTATTGGCGATGCATTACATTATCGTGAAGATATTGTGTCGATTAGATGTCCCCTGACAATAACCTGTCTCGAAGCCTTCCTATGCAATGCTCCACACACAAGCATCCGGATCGACACCGACTTCTCTTGAGTCTTGCTCATCAAGACGGGAAGACCGAGAGGGTGAGACCCGAGTTCCGAGCCCCGACAAGCAGATTGGATGGCACTCATGGCAGTAAGCGGCGACTACTTTTGTCGATGGCTTGCTGTAGGTAATGGGACATGCGGGATACGCCCTTGAGCAGGTACATACCTACCTATGTAGGTACATACTGATACAGGTATGTATTCTCCATCACGCGGGACGGCGCGGCTCTTCCGGGACAGATTCTGCGGCGCATTGTCCAATAAAAAGAAAAGAAAAGTGTGAGAGAGCCGTTCTCCGGGATGGAATGGAGTGGTTTGTTCCGTGCGACTGGGCTTTCTTAGAACAAAGACATAGGTACCTAGGTAGATGACAGCGGTTTGAAAAAGTAGCTACCAAGCAACTCGGACTGTTTGAGATCGGAATCTGGATGCGCCTTGTGATAATCGGCCTTGTCATATCTGACTCTCCTGACTCATGAGTCCTGAGTCCTGAGTCCTGAGTACCTATGTATGTACATACCTGGGACGGCAAGGGAAGCATCTCAAGCACCGTGGCGTTCCAACTTTTGATGCCTTCTATGATGAGCCTTGATCAGTGATAGGTACATAGGTGCTGGGAAATTCGAGCTTCCGGACGGCAAAGATTGCCGATTGACCAGCAGGAATTCTCGGTCAACAACGGATTAGGCCATGTCATGATTGGTCTTTTACTCAATCCAATACATGGCCACCGACAGCCAGCCTCGTTTCTTGAAGCCTAAAGAAGAAGGTGCTGTGGTGTGCTCTCCTTGCTGTCTCTTGAGTCTTGACTGACGGTCTTGACTCTTGTGAAGTTGTGATTGGCTCGGCCCGCTGCCCTGTGCATTATGTACCTAGGTAGGTAGGTACGTACTTTGGAGTCTTGGACCCTTGTTGGATGATGCCAAGTGACAATTTGTCTGAGTCCATACTCTATAAGTTGCATGTAGATGAGCAGAAAGTCGTGGATACAGGAACAACAAGTACGGACGAAGTCAAACCCCTCCTGCTACCGCGGACGCTGAGATTACAGAATGTCCTGTTCGTCTTGTCCTCTCCCGGCAGGGCATGACGCTGCTTCCTTGGATGACCTAGATGGGGGAGGCTTCGGCGGTACGTCTTGCATCTCCCATCGGCAAATTTATTCGCTAATCATCCCGATATGTGTCTGTCGGATGGCAGAACTTGGTCTACCCAGTGACGTGTAGCGTTTATTTTGGCACATGAGAGGATGGCTTACCCATGGCCGACCCATGGTCCCATTCTTCTCCTTCTATTTTGCGGTCCGGGCCATGACCCGAGACCCAACATGCCGTGGCGATACCTATCATCTTTCAAGCCATTTGACTTTCAAGGCAGTGGTTATCCTGGTCAGACTCGAACTTGTGCACGGAAACAACCGTATGTTCTCGTCTTCGTTGCAAGAATGCCGACTGAACGAGAGAGGGGGCCGCGCTTGGAGGCGTTTGTTGCATACGTATCTCCAACCCGGTTGACAGACAACCGCGCCTGAAGTTGATATATATAAGTGTTTATCTCTACCTTTCCGAGATAGAGGTCACTTGGCTCAGCGATCTCCAATCAATACAAGTGACAACATTTCTACGACAACAATTTCATTTCGGTTGTTAAAAGAATCTTTTTCCTCGTTATCCGTTGAGCAAGAACATCCGTTTCCGCATACTCTGGCCATTTCGCCCTTGTAAAAGTCAAGACATCACAGCTCAACATGTCGGGTGGTTTCTACAAGTATCGCTGCAAGTACTTCTATACACACGACTGCCAAAATTGGGTTTGGATGAACAATGCTCCTTGCGCAACTTGTCTTGTGAGTCTTAGCTGCTCATTCTTATCAGTACTGGCTGAACCCTTGGCTTTTCTCTTGGTCCGAGTACTGACTTCATTGATAGGCAGAGGGTCGAGATGACGAGATGGCACCCGTACCCGTTTCAATGATAAATCGAGATATTAGTGTGCCCTGCGTACATGACGGCGTATTGCAATATGCACTCATGGAAGTTTCGGCCCCAACAGAATCCAGCGACTACTGGACAGTCACAAACACGGCCGCTCGACCTCCGCCTGCTATTCCAGTTATGAGTGTGATACCTGAGTCTCTCTTTCTCGTCTCACTTGACCATGAAGCACAGCCGTCGGATTGCGAATTCCATCACCTGCCATACAGGCAGAGAATAACGAATTATCGTCATGCGAGGATGTTCTGATGACTTGGGTAATGATGTCAATCTAGGCGTTATTGTCCCAATTGGACGATTCACATGGGACAAAAGTGTGCTTCTCACCAACGTCGGAGGAATCACTTATCTGGGCCATTGCACCGCATGGGGCGAATTCGCAGTGTTTCAGGAAGGACTTTTTATGCCTGTAGCGCACTGAAGCCCTGCAAAAGCTTATCGGAGTTTTTATTATTCTTCTCTTTCTTCTTCTTCTCCTTCTTTTCCTTCTTTTCCTTCTTCCATTCTTCTGGAATGAAGGGGGAAAGAAACAGCAAGTGCTGAGGTGGGGAACCAGCTACATACTTACCTACTCCTGGGTTGCAAGGATCAACAGCTCGGGTTGTTTTTTCTGTGAAACGTTAGGAAGGTCAGCAAGGTGGTACGGAGTACAAGGCGAGCGTGGGTGGGGTTACTCTTCATCAGTCAGGGATCTAGTTCTATGTAGTTCGATGTACTTCCTGCCACATATTACACGGAGTTACATATTAGCAAATAGGTCGAGTACTTTAATGACAAGGAGATTACCAGAAATGGATATCATTTTATGTATTGATGTACATAGTCATTCAGTCAACATGTCGCACACCTTTGGTTTTCTCCGAATGCCTCTCGCTATGCCACGGCAAGCCAGATCTGTGTAAGCGACGGCTCTGAAGCCATCTCTGGACCGCTTTAGGAAAATCCTCAAGAATTAGACGCAAGATCGACGACCAGTCGTCGGCAACCCGGCTTCAGGGTACATATACATGATACATCTATTCCACATTCCGGGCGGCCGAGAGTCATCAGTGAAAGCATTTAGCAAAGATAGATGCCGCTGTTTCCCTAAGAAAACAAACTTCGAATGAATGGAAGCACCGGGATGATGTACATATACCAGTGGCGCAAGTTGAAGCAAATGCCCAGTCTTCAGTGTTGACTTCGAATCGACGCACCACAAATAGCATTACAGTACATACTCGTCCCCGTCATCCGGACGAAGGCTTGACCGCTCCTTCTCGGTTCTCCCACGGGACCGAGCTCAACAACTGTCAACCTCTACTCTTCCATGATTCATTGATATGTACAACACATGTAGGGTCTCTAGTATTATTCGCTCGCCTGCGGCCGTATCAATCTGCGACAATGGACGACACACTGCACAGTATGTACTCTGTACACAGAGGCATCACCGGCTTATGTAACGGCCCTCACGTACAAGTTCTGGGACCTGGGTGACAGACCAGACCGTAGACGACTACATATGTACATACCATTTTTCTGCAGCACGACGGCTCTCCCCGTCCTACCACGTGAGACAAGGACCCCTAAATTCTAGGTATGTACATACACATGCGTATGACTTGTCAAAACGCGGAGAAGAAACCCCTTGGTTCGAGCGATGGTTTTGCGCGGGGCTCGGCATCTAGGAATGCGTCACTCTGTATTGATAACGTAATTCCTCAAATGCATTCCACTTCATCCACTCGCCTACGCTTGCAATCGCCTTGGAAGTTGGGGGACCCTGATAAGTACCTAGGTTAGGTACGGAGTAGGAGGTATGGGGTTTATGTATAAGTTATGGGGTTTATTTTACTCCGTAGAAGGACTAGAAGGATGGGATTGTCCATAATCTTCAATGGCCAGGGGCGCGCGGGGCCTGCTCGCGAGATGAAGTCCCACCGTCTCTGACGGAGAGGTACGGAGAAGATGCGGCGGTCCGAGAGTCCAAATCTCAAGAGTCAAGACTCAAGTTCCGACGGCCATGATACCCTAAGCGCATAGTCATCGTGAACGGCGTGTATAGTTCGTCCGAATGAACGGTTCTGTCACGGCACGAGAATCGAATTGCATACATACATACATACCTAAGGTAGGTAGGTAGGTATGTATATAGGTCTGCCCCCCTGGACCTTGGTACTTAATTAGCTCTGTCACCCGCAAATAACAACTGTCGTTGATAACGAGTCATTAATATTATCGTCCACGTACTCTGTATGTGGAAGTTGGTCGCAGACTCGCGAGTCGCAGGACAAATCTTCTGAGGGCCTCGACCAGAGACTCAATGAATGCACGAGGACGAGCGGCCGAGAGAAGCTGCCAAACTTGCAGGCTTGACCGCCTGGTCATCTTCCCTCGGGCCGTACGGCAATCACCATCTATGTATAATGTATGTACATACATGATGCGCACATCTCTAGTTTGACGGCACATATGTACTGTATTATTATGTGTCGATAACAGATCCGCCAGAAATGGAAATAATAAAAATGGCGGAAGGCGCGGAGCGGAGTGCGCGTTGTCTGTCTAAGCGGCCAAAGCGGAACGTCATGAAGGCCCTTGGGACAGTGCCACAAGCACTGCGTTCTGACAATTTTACCATTCAAGCAGTCAGTATCCCTCGGACGTTATTTGGTATTTACATGTAACGTTCGAAAAGCATGTGCTTTTTTTATCTCCTGAAATACCCAAAGTTTCCGACACATGGCATGAAAACCCAACCTCCGGAACCCGTGGAGACTTCGTTCCGCAGAAGAAACAGGCCCTGGCCGGGGTGATCCCTAGCTATGTACTCCGTATGTATGTATATGTATGTATGTCTGTATGTGCTCCCTATGTATGTACATAGAACTAGATGGCAGGGGAAGCCGCCATGACGTCGAGCTTACTCGTGCCGGCTACCGGGATGACCTGCGCCGGGGGAAAATCTAGAACAGTCATCAAGTGGAAAGTGACGTACATGCAGTAATAGTTTTCGTCGTGTTCGCGATGTTCAGCGATTTTGCTACCAAATGACTAGGGGGCTTACGTCTTGTGGATAGTATGTACATCTGCGGCATATTGCATTATGACGTAAAAGGCAAGCAAAGGTGCGCAGAATACCTTCCAAGTTCCATGGGCTCAAGTGTGTCAACACCGTACACGACGGTAAAAGGAGGCATGCCGGGAACTTTCCCAATTCGGCGTCTTCTTATAAACATGCTGAGCGTTTAGACTCGAGGACGTCTCATTTCCTGGCTTCGTTTTGTCTCGTGCGCCACATCGTGCTGTCGATTTGCTACCGGTCCGATTTGATCAAGGAACATCAGTGATTGTGTGTATATGTATTACATGTCTAAGCCTCGTTTGTAGCTTTGATACATATATATCTTTCGTCACTATGTAGCCAAACCGTCTGTGTTGCCAACTTGTCACAATCGACTGCGCTTGCTCCCATGAGAGTCGAGCATAGAAATTCTCGAGAAGACGTAAATTAGAAGCGCATCCAATACATGCGAGTCGTCCTCGATCTCTGTCATTTGAAGCTTTCAAGCAGTCTGTAGATCGGCTTTTTGCAAAAGTCATGAGTCTGGGATTCTTATGACGTAGACAGTGCCCTCCAGTTGCAGTTGAGCCTGCCACTAATACGGCATCCACGAAATCGATCGCCACTTCTTGTTGCTTGAATGAAACATCAAGGATGCAACGCATCACGTTGCGAGCGTGGACCATCTGCGAGTCGCCCAGACGCGCCGTATTGTTCGACTGAAGTGTCATTGTCCAAGTCCGGACGTCAGGCTTGATGAATGTAGAAAACTGTTAGAGTCTTGTGATCGTCGCAAATTCTGAGCCAAGACTGTCAGGCAGTCTCAGCCGTGTTCTTGGACCAATTTTGCATGAGGTCGTTTGGCGCTGTTCACCACTGAATGCATTACATAACCATATGGACTCATCCTGCGCCCTTTTCCTTCATGTGGTCGAGTCGCCGCGGCAGTCATATCGTTCGCTCATCGCCGAGAACATTGCTCACAAGTAAACGCTCACGTTGGTACCTGCAAATGCTCGTTAACCAGTGTCATCTCTGAGTTCAAGAAAGGGTAGACTTATCCCCGGAACGAAGGGGGGCTGTCCTCCCACCTTTGCAGGCACGAGGACAACCAGGGCTACCTCTACAAACGGCCTGCCCTCTTAAGCCAATAATGAGAAGACTCATTCAAGACCTCATCTCCGCACGCTGACGCAATGTGTGATTGACACAAGCCCCGGACGAGTACAAAACTCTGACACCAACTCGAGATGGGTCCCAGAACTAATGCCAACACGCACAACTTACACGCCAAAGGCGTCAAAGAGGCTTGATTTACAAAAATCCGGTTGCTTTGCCCCGTACAAGACGTGCTGCACCTTCCTCGACTCTGTCGACACGATAGGCCACAAACGCTGCTCGCAAGATGAGAACCTCTTCCGTGTGTTCTTCGCTACCCACTAGGATTTGTTTTTGATTCCTCTCCCGGTTTTGCGGCCAGCGCAAGATCAAAAAGGAGGGCATTGACGCACGGACAAAAAACATCCATAAAAACCGCGCTTTCATCTCGACAATCTTTCTTTCGGGGAAGGAAACGGCGAGGCATGTGTTAAAGGACCAAGTGGCCCAAGAACGTGTATCTGGCGCCTCCATCGTTGCGACTGGACATCGCAAGTAGGAGTTAATGGGCCTGGCCCCGGCTCAATGTATGCATCGCGTAGACCGGGAGTTACCCCAGCTACGGCTTCAAAGTGCAAATCGGGTCTGGAAACATCTGGTTTGGTATATATCGACGTGCCTTCTTGGATTGGACCGCAAGATCCGAGGGCACAAAAGAATCGGCAGGATTTGTCTCATCAGCCGAGCATCTCTGTTTGAAACTCATGAGCTACTCGCTACACGTGCAATTGATATGCAGTGATTCCGACGAGACAGGGCTCTGAGGAAAGTTGAGTGAAATGCAACAGCTGATTGTGTGTGACCTCTTCTTGGCTCTGCTCGCTATCCTGATCCACCTCGATGCGAGGGAGGCACGCCGATATCCAGATTTGAGTGTTCCCAGAGTTATTGACAGAACGTCTTTGAAGCTGCCGCTCCTGCTGGCCAGCATTGTTATTCCAGTAGCCAGGCCGACGGCGCTTCGAATTGAAGCTTCTCATCCAAGTGAGCACCACTTGAAGCCATGGCGTCTGACTCTCGCGCACCAAATGATGACTGGATATCCCTACCTCATCAGTCTACCTATCGAGAAGCACGCGACGCGTCCGAGCTCACTTTTCAGTGAGACGACAGCATCGGCGTGTTCTCAGGTGTAAAAGATGAGGCAAAGCAATAGGGCCCAACACTTGAACCAGTGGTAAGCTTAGGGTTAAGTTCCGACGCTCATTCCCCCGGTCAGGCCGTATCGTCTAGTTACCGACAACGCAATGCACGACAGGTCCAAATGCTGCAAACAACGAAGTCCTGATACAGGTTCGGGCGCAGCAGGTCATGAATAACGAGCCCGGGGAGGGGGGTCTGCAATAGACATTCCTTTCGGAAAACGAGTTTCGGGAAACTGAGAGGCAGGCGAGGCGAAGTTGTTGAAGCTCGTTTCGTGAAAGGTATGAGCTCGAAGAGGTGCTGCATCTTGTGATAAAAAAACGTTTCAAAGAAGAGTATGCCAGAGACGAGTCTCTGAGAACGGCACAAAAGCTACAGATATATAGCTATGTAAGTTAATAAGCTGCACGTCCAGTCCGTCGAAGATATACTGTTGGGAAGCTGCTGTGGGGCGACCGCGAACGCGACGCGTCAAACGCTCGCCCGACGCCAAGCCGAAAGCGAAAGGCACAGTGTGTATGTATATTGCTATGTGAAATCTAGCACTGTGGGCGAGCATCCAAAATCGCTGAAATAATAAAATAAGGGTAGCTTTAATTCCACGGCCCATTTTTTTTATTTCCACGGCCCATTTTGGATAATTCCACCGCCCTGATAATTTGGGTGGCTTTAATTGGGTGCGTTTATCGGGCACC